>CM067374.1:9719774-9817591 GCA_034401795.1 Chaetoderma sp. LZ-2023a
CATCAATCTGCTGTTTCTGGCTATCAACCTGGAGGGAGAACCTAACTTTCAGATCAATCATAATACAGATACTGTTCCATCAATGTAGCCGTGGTCTGAGAGAAAGCGGCAATGCTGGACTGTGAATGGGCACAAACAAGAAGCACGCTAAAAATTTATATAACTTTATAAAACTCTCTCAGACTGCTTACTGTAGTGTAATGCACTAGTCTGTTATTTGTATCACCCCGTATATTTCGGCTTGTGGATTTTGTGCCCGGTCTGTAGGTTGTTATTGATTTAGCTGGCTTGTTTGTAGCCGTCAATCAAGGTTTTTGGCGGCGGTCGCTGTGTTACGTGACGTGTGCGCACGGATTTCTGTGGTCTGACTGGCCTGTCAGAGGTTATTTTCGGTCTCTCGTTATATTTTGCCTAAAAGTCGAGGTTTTGCTCAGTAATTATACTCCGTTTGAGTTATGGTTTCAGGGCTATAATTGTAACATTTTTTCGGTATACACAGGTTTTTTCAGTTATCCCCGTTAGTTTCGCTTACTGCCGTTAGGTGGCAGTTATAGCCACTCCGACATTACACGCGTGAAAACGAAGCGAGCGTAGCGTCACGGCGCACGTCGCGTTGTATACAGTAGCCACCACTAGCCTTCACTGTATGGCGCGCGTAGAGACTGTTACAACATCAATGTTGCTGAATATCAATATATATATATATATATATATATATATATATATTATATATATATATAATATATATATATCTCGCCAGGCCAGCCAGTGTGGGAGAGGTGGGTGGAGGGGGCGTAGTTTCATACATGATTCGTACACCCGCCCATAGTTATTTTATCCGTATCTATAGTCAATCAGCAAGCACATCACGTATTAGATCATCCTTAAGATTTATAAGTGCCTAGCACACGATGAGAATGTCATCAAAATGTGTCAGTGATGTGACTGGTGCCGTGCTACTCAGTACTTTAAACACATCCAATTTCCTACTTGCTTTCCCTCCCTCCCCTCCCTCACACCCCCAAGCCCCTCCCTCCCTCTCACACCTCAACTCCCTGCCTCCCTCCCCCCCCCCCATACACCCTCTCTCTCTCTCTCCCTTCTCTCTCTCTCTCCCCATCCCTCCCTCCCTCTCTCGCTCCCTCCCTCTCGCTCTTTCCATCCCTCCCTCCCTCTCTCTCTCCCTCCCTCAACCCCCCCCCCCCTCCCTCCATCCCTCCCCTCCCTCTCTCTCTATCTCTCTCTCTCTCGAGAGAGAGAGAGAGAGAGAGAGACGTGAATTCATGCTATTCATCGAGTTGTAGTGACATCTTCTCTACTAAGCTGGAGTTTATCTTTAATGAAAGCTGGTATGTTAAGCTGGAAATCAGCTGTTTTCCATGGTGGGGTGAGATCCCCACAAGATACTCTGGTGTATTGTGTGGCTTTATAATTGCCGAATGTCTGACTTCTGTTTCTTAAGTTTGTCGGTCTCTGAATGAATGTTTCTGCACAATCAATAATACAGGTTGTGCTTAGATAATTCTCTCGAAATGGTTCAGGACAACATGCTCTAATTGCTTCCCTGGGAAGCTAGATGTACTTTTACAATCTGCCCATGGTTTTCCATAGACATGGTCATTTGTACAAAAGTCAGATTCCTGACATTGTGTACATATGTCAACATACTGGATGGATTCATTGTTTCTTTTATGTGTCGGCCTTATTAGTATCTACAACACCATGATAGAGTCCGTCTCTGACAAATCAGTTATATCATCACAGTTTATTTCATCGCTGCTATTAGTGGCCACGGAACAGTCTGAAATGCTGAGTTTCTTTAGACATTTAATGTTTTTCCTTACCACCTTACCTCAACCTGGTGTGACACATTTATCGTAACCTAATTTTAATTTCGGATATTGGTTTCTCTCGGATGGTTTGTCATCCAAAAAATGTTCTGAACACACATATACCTGTTTTGGTAAGCCTTGTCTATTAATAGCGTTAGTCGTTCCCCCCCCCCCCCCCCCCCCCCCCCCCCCCCCCCCCCCCCCCCCCCCCCCGCTAGTCTGCTCGGTTCATCTGATGGCATCACGTGGAATTTTTATGGGATTAAAAATGCTCAAGCCCTTCTTAAATATATTTAGTTTTCTGCTATTATTTGTGCACCCATTGACCGCACATGAATTTCCGCCACTTTTTCTGTATTTTACGTCGATATCCATTGTCCCCGAGTTTCAGATCTCTACAGGTTCTTATGCTTATAATAACGATAACGCTATGTACGCGTCTTAAGCGTTTTTCACTTGTGTAATGGCGGGCTATTACGTCATTAGCCAATGGCGGCGCCGGCGGTAATCTAGGTCACGTCTCGATGAACGCGTGTATTCGCTATGTGCTCAATTTGGGTAGCGTAGGCCGCTGTTAGTGTGTGTGTCAAGTCGACATGTTTCGTATTCTTTGGATTACCTTAAGTTGGTATGTATAAACACGCACAATACACTTCACACTTGTTATCCCGATGTCCGTATATTTGCAAATTTGTTATGTTTAAATTATATTAAGTCTGATGCTGATCGTTCAATGGGTTGGTGGTTGATGTAGCTGTCTTAGACAGCGACGTCATCCGCCAAAGATGTTGAATGTCTGCACCAGTGCGGTCTCCTGTTGTTGCTAAAATCGAGAATATTGACATCGGGTTTCTGAGGGTTAAACACACCACCGAGCGTGTCTGGCTGTGTTTTTCCTTGCATGTATGATGTGTCAGTTTTTTCCGTTGACTGTGTGTGCTGGCCTGCTTTGTCATTATAGCTGGGGTGTCTGTTTCCAGTCGGGGTCACGCCCAGTCGGGGTCACGCCCGGTCGGGGTCATGTCCGGTCGGGGTCATGTCCGGTCGGGGTCATGTCCGGTCGGGGTCATGTCCGGTCGGGGTCATGTCCGGTCAAGGTCATATTTTCATTGTATTTATTTAATGCGCATTTGTTCGCACATGTACCGTTGTTGTGGGTTTATTCTGTATGCGGTTTGGTGGTCAGTCATTATGGCCTTTGGGCTGTGAGGATTGGCTATCGAGGTACATGCTGAATAAACACCATAGTAGTCCATGCTGTTAAAGGGCGAGATAATTCTTGCCGCCCTGTAGATAGTGTAAATACTTAATTCCCTTTCTGGGTTTTATGGTCAATGTGGCTGTGGTTTACGTACCATCGCCTCGCTAAGATGTACTATTATGACGGGTTGTAAGTGTGCTGTCTATGTTATGCTGATGGCAGATCTTTTAATGTTTATTATTTCATTGTAGCTCTTGATGCTCGGTGGTGGTTGTTGCCGGGATTCTGCATGGCCTCTCATGTCTTATGGTGAATTGCGGCGTCAATCAATATGATATAAGACACTAAATCCCTTTCAGTAGTCTAGAGTTTGATAATATCTTTGTTACGTGTCACGTCATGGATTCTCAATGTCAGTTGGCTATGACATCTCTAACTGTTACGTCACTATTTATGATGACGTCACGGTTGATGATGTCATAATCTGTGACGTTAACAATCTGTCACTATATTCTGATGACGTCATAATCAATTACGTTCACAATCTGTCACTACATTCTGATGACGTCATAATCAATTATGGTTTCCGGTTTCTGTGTTGGTCATTTAGAGCCTAATTCAGCAACTTAGTTTATTGTTTGTCTTTAATTATATTATAATGTTAGGCCTGTTGGGTATTTTGGAGCTTTCATGACTGGCGGTGGCTGCAGCATAATGCAGTGGCGGCCCTGGTCGAGTTGGTTCCTGAAATATTCAACAGCCTCTGCTTATATTTGATGGTCAGCCATGTTGTCTTATTTTTTACATTCTTTATTATTAATGTTTACATTCAGGGATGTTTTCAAAGTAACCTGTCTATTGGGACCCCTCTTGTTGGCACAAGTAGGCGGCCCTGATGGAAGGTTGATTGCAAACATTTCTGAATGGCTTCTTCTGATGCCGTGGGTTTATGTGGTTTTCTGCTTTAGGGTAGTCCATCTCTGTGTCCCTTATATGGTCACAAGGTCGTATAGGGGTTTATGGGGGTCCGGTCTGGTATCTAAAATTTATACTAGCGTCTCCATATGCATGCCATAGGGGCATGCTTGGTCTCCTGTAGGCATAGGATTCAATATTGAACCTTGACATCACTTGAACTTGTATGTATGTATGTATTTATTTGTTTATGTACATTTATTTATACAGTCTACCGTCATTGTCGTCATGTCGTGTAAGAATAAAGCCGATTAAATTCACCATGGTATCCTGTCTCCTTCGCCCCCCCCCCCCCCCCCGGGTTCATTACAGCTTACTATAGGACATAATATTGTACTTTACCGAGGTGAAGCCTTGGCAAGGAAGACTAGTTTTGACTAGATTTCTGAAACCATGGTCAGGAGGGCTAGAACATTATTACTCAAACGAACTCAGAGTAATGTAAAATCCACAGACAGCCTCATCAGCTGGTACCTTGGGTTCTGGCTGGTTGCGAAACAAGCACTGTTCGCTGAGGTATGGTCATTGTGGGTTTTTGCACTTGGTGAGCGAGCTTATATACTGTCCAGAGTGCTCACGTGATTCTTCCCTCAATCGTATAGCAAATCAGGTGGTTTGTTTACCCCAGTTGAACATGTCCTCGCCTGACGTGCCAGCTTCCTGGCTACCTCATGATCTGTGCTGACACGAGGGGCATGCCATATTTCTGGAATACCTCTGACAGTATGTTACCTAGTAATAATCCTAAGATAGTTTCGGAATCCTAGGGGAAGGACGACTCCAATGGTATAACAATCTCCGTAATCGGCTTAGCATTACGAGTACAGGCCTTTAATAGCTGTAATGTTCTGCTTAAATAGATGTGTACATTGTAAACCTTAGCATGGTAAGCACGGATACACACCACGCAATATATTCCTATAGTGATGCGATGCTGGCCAACACGCACCAACTTGCGATTTAGATTTCTGACAATTTCGGAGATGGGATGGCACTAATGCTCGACACCATCCTCCAATACACTAGTGCATGTGTATTGTGATGTCAGTAACCGAATGACGTCACCACACCGGCCCTGTATCAGCCACGCCTCCGATCCAGGTTTTATGTCTTGTAATATATATATATATATATATATATATATATATATATATATATATATATATATATATATATATATATATATATATATATATATATATATATCCCCCCCCCCCCCTAGTTTCCATGCTGGTCTCCTTGTATATTGGCTTAACACACAACAGTTTCTGTGGCATTAGAAATTCGTGACTCGCGCTGTCTCCATGGCTGTGGAGTGATGATCCATTCCGTTTCAGTTTCAGTTTAGTTTATTTTCGATTAACTTCTTTTGAAGTATGCGAAATACAATATACAATTGAATATTTCATGAAATAAACAGTAATAATATGATTCAGATCATATGAGTTTTGGATATACGATATCCTACAAATATGTTAAAGAATATAATAGAGGGATTCATTTCTAGTCATACAGACCCTATTTCTAGTCAGGCTCCGCTCACCCTTTACTCGTCTGGAGTCGGTTTAAACCTTGAAACTTTGAATTCCCAGAAGCTAAATTTCGGAGTAACTATAGAGGCAATGTGTTCAATATCTTGAAACTAGCATGACTGGGACCGTTGTTGCAAAATGTTTTCAAGTACAAACAATTCATACACTTTACGGACTTATCGATGTTCAAGACGGAGCTAAGTGACGTCCTATTTATTGCAACATTAGCCTACATGTGATGTAATGGATTTTGGTATCGGATACTTGAGTGGCAGATCGGATCCCCCATTACTAACTTTATAAGCACAACACAGGGAGCCACACACCCCGCACAACATGATCCCACTACGTAGAATTCAATATAATTCCTTAAGGTGTGAAATTGAACTACATACACGAGTCCCTAATTCAACTTCGCAACCAAAAAAACTCATATTAACTTACCCGGAATGAAGTCATCATATGCTAAGCTTCACCTCGTTTCACCACATCGCTGCACACATTTTAAGCCTCCAAAAGTATACAATCTTATCAATTTTATCCCCATGCACTCCAGCGTGAACATGCACATTTAGGGAGAAAACTCTTTGTAAATTGATATCCGAGACTTCATAGAATTTTAGTTAGTATTTCCACACTTTTTTCATTTCAGTTTCTTTTCGTATATGCTTATAAAGATTATCTAATCGCAAACATACATCGCTATATTTACACACGGCATATTCTGCGTCACATCCTAAAACGCTTATAGGAATAGCTACAAATAGTATAGACCTATATACACTATACAAGAGAGTTGCTGAAAGTGCAGAAGATGGAATAAAAATAATGTATGTGATTATTTAGTCGAATGACCGTTCAACTGTAACAGTAGTCATAGTATTATCAATATAACACTCAAAATACACAAAGGATTTAAGACATTACTGTAAAAGGTTCAGTTATGCAAACAATACTTTTGACAAGGCGTAGATTAGATGGCTGGCCCGTTTACCCGTATATGTAATATGTTAACATGGACATAGCTTTAATGAATATTACAGATACTCGGTGAGTTCATAATGAAATGCAAAAGAACAAGCTTAAAGCTGTTTCAATATAATACTTGTATCGTTACTGGTTAGGTATATCAGTATTAATCATAGCAAAGGTTTTTTCATCAATTTCGATAAGCAAATCGCCCTTTCTCATTGAAGCATTTCATAATAACACCGTAAATTTAAACAGCGCTATTTAATATAATTTGTTGCGGTTTTGGTCATTGATTTATAGTTGCTTCATTGTGAGTGTATTGGGTCTTAATCAGAAATATGTGTCTATGTAGATATTTCTTTGCGCTGCTACGGCCGTGCATTCAAGTAAGTAGTGGAATTAGTCCCCTAGTGGATTTGATTGGCATAAAGTGCAAAAGCCCCCGTTTCTTGGCGTATGCCCATAAAATCTCACCACTTCCACTGGCAGGCTGTGGTTTTCAGTCCTGAATTTGTATATCATTCCAGATAGATTTTGGTGGAAGGGATACTAAAAAAATTTCTAATTTGAATTCTTCTTTTAAAATCCGATAAGATATACACGTGCTACTATTGACGATTTCACCTCCATTTCTGGATGTACTTATCTGAAAGCTGTTGTTTTATCATAAATTTTAACGAATCAACATTCACAGGGTTCTGACTAGACCATCTGGATGTTCAGTGTTGTTTAATTCCCTTCTGAGTTGTGGCCAGGGCCATTGAAACACATTGTTTGTATACAAATGAAATAGTAAAATGTACAGCATCTTGTTGGGGGGTTTTCATTGCTAAAAATAGTTTTCCCCAGTATGTTACCATCATAGTATTTATTTGTATACTAATCGGTAGTTGGCCGAGCTCTCGACAAATCATTGCATAATGGGTGGTGTTTTTTCGACCTAAAATCATTTTATAGAAACGCCTCTGTAGCTTTTCTGCTAGGCTGATGTTTTCATATCCCAAATTTCACAACCATACGGCATAATATTGTTGTTTCATCGTTTCGAAAAGCTCTACCTGAATGTCAATAGGTAAATGGAGAGCTCTAACCTTTATAATTAATGCGAACATATGTCATATATATGCATTATAGCCCTGGTAAACCGTCCATTATATGTAAATTTTACCCACATATATATACATTTTCGCTGCCAAGTGTGAGAGTGGGTTGATTTCTGACATTACCTCTTGAAGGCATTTAAAAGCTTTTTGCTGTTCTTGAGGCGATTCTGCTAATAATATCGTGCCATCTGCGTAGAGCAGAATAAACACTTTTAGAAATACGTCTGGTTCATTTTAGGCTTTGATTCGGCTATTTGTGATACTTCGGAAAGGCCGCTATAATATGAGGAGATTGTCCTTTCTAGATCATTTTGAAATAATGTAAATAGTAGTGTTGATAAACGTTTTCCCTGCCTCACTCCTGTTTCACATCGAAGAAACGCAGAGATCAAGCTATTTGCAGAATCCCTAATACACGATTTTGCTTCATTGTACAGGTTAAATGTTAATATAAACAGCTTTACGGTAATAGTATTTGACAACAGTTTTATCCCAAACAATTACCTGTTTACACAATCAAATGCTTTCTTGTAATCCACAAAACAATAGTACCATACAATCGTTTGCGCTTTGATAAATATATATATATATATATATTGGCAATCTGTTATTAAATACTGTGTTAAACAGCCCGCAAAAAACAGCTGAGAAGACTGATGCCTCTATAGTGTTCGGGGTCCGATGTGGGTCCTTTATTTTTATAAAGCGGTAAAATAATACCGTTTGTCCATCCCTCTGGAATATGACCCGATACTAGAATTACATTAAAATCTTTGGTATAGACGTGCAGCATAGATTCCTATGAAGATTTTAGAAATTAATTGATTAGTTGTCAAGCTTTGTTGGTTTTAAGTTGTTTGATAGCGATGATTACCTCCTCTTCCGTAAACTGGTTATTTATAAGGGCATTGTCGCTTAAAGTTGCTGGTAGGGGATAATCAGTTTGGACATCTACTGTCATCTCGTTTAGCTTTTTGACGTGATCGACTAGCTTCTCTAGTGGAATCTGTGCTTATTTTGTGTGGGATTGCTTTAAGGCACAGTGAAGATATTCCAAAATAACTTAGGTTCCCCTTGTTTTATACTGCGCATTTTGGCCGTAAAACCTTTGAACTATAGCTTATGCTGCCTATTTAGTTCTCTTTTATAATCTTTACTCGCAACTCGTTTTTGTGTCTTATGCATCGGTCTTTCTTTTAAGATATTTCCGTTTTGTTTGTATAAAATTGTCTTCTTTTGTTTTTTGCAAGCTTGATTAAACGACGACGTATCCGTTTGCTTAGTCCGATTCAGCTTTGTAGCTACTTGTCTCTGGCACCCAGCCGCCTTCCCTGCAGTAGTTAGTAATGAAGTGATTTGCGCAACAATATTGTTTATGCCTACTGGGGCAATTTCTGCCCCAGAGGCTAACATATCAAGGCGTTAGATGCTAGCTTAGAATAGGGGTCTGTATTGTTCAAGAAGACATTTGGATTGTTCGCTTGCCATGTCGTTCTTGATTTGCGAAAAACAACTGCCACTGTCCCTATTGCACCTACTGCCTACTTGTCTGATTACATTTAACTTAAAAACATTATTTACATGCTTATGTATATCAGGCATTATTTCATTAAATTCTAAGATTTCAAAATTATATATGCTTGAGAAAATACACGGGGATGCCAGACAATAGTGGACTATAATAGCATTTTTACAAGTTAAATTTCCATAACATTCATCATTTCCGTCCCTACCATTTACTATACATATCTTTAGATTCCTACACATTTCAGTACCTATGGCCATAGTTGTTCCTAAAACTATCAATTAACTTCCTCTCTAGTAGGATACCCAAGGCGCTTATGTTATAGTTTTCGTTTGGGTAAAATAATAATAACTCGTTAGAAGACACAAAACCTTCCTCTACACTTTCTGATGCCATATAGTCACTTAGGTTGCCCGTTCTGGCATTAAAGTCGCCCATAAGAATTGTGTATAGAGACCACCTCCTGTTCTGTTTTGTCAAATATTGAAATTTTTGAATAATGGGAGCTCTCTGGTGGTATATATATGATTCCACAAAGCGCGTCATGTTCATTCAGATTTTTGCTTATTTTAAACCATAAACTGTTTTCTGAGACAATATCAATGACGCTAATATATTCGTCTATTTCATGTTTGATTAGCAGCGCTATACCACCGGATCTACTTTTACACCTTGTTCTGTTAGCAGTATAGCGAGTATACCTGTTCATAGTAATCGTATTGTATTGACTTAATTTTGTTTCCATTATACAGATTATGTCATCTTTTGAGATGTATTCTGTACAGTCAGGCCTGATCAGTTATGACCGTAGCCCGCAAACATTTATTAAAATGCATTCCAACAAACGTGTAGCTGCACCACGGTTAACACCTGCATTTCCATTTCCATTTTGAGAGCCCTCGCCGATAGCACGAGTGTCATCATCATCATCATCATCATCACCATCATCAGTGTCGTCGTCGTCGTCGTCGTCGTCGTCGTCGTCGTCATCATCATCATCATCATCATCATCTCATCATTATCATCATCATCATCATGAGGAGCAGCAGCAGCAGCGTCATCATGATCATGATCATCATCATCATCATCATCATCAACATAATCATCATCATCATCATCATCATCATCATCATCAGTGTCGTCGTCGTCGTCGTCGCTGCCGCCGGCGTCGTCGTCGTCGTTGTCGTATTCGGCGTTGTCTTCGTTGTCAGCATCATCATCATCTCATCATCATCATCATCATGAGCAGCAGCGTCATCATTATCATGATCATGATCATCATCATCATAATCATAATCATCAGCAGCAGCAGCAGCATCAAAGTCATCATCATCATCATCATCGTCATCGTCACCATTTACACCACCACCACTATCATCATTATCATCCCCGTCATCGTCATCAAAGTCATCATCATCGCCATCATTACCATTTCATCCACCACTACTATCATCATTATCACCATCATCACAATCATCACCCTTGTCACCCTCATAATCACCATCATCAGTAGCAGACACAGCGGTTGTCGTAGTAACATTGGTAATGGTGATAGTCTTAGCTGTAGCTTAGAATAGCAGTAGCCACAGTAGTAGCAGTAGCAACAGCACCGGCAGGCATAGCGGTAAGAGATGGGGGCAGTAGCAATAGTAGCAGTAGTAGCAGTAGCAGCAGTAGTAGTAGGAATAGTAGCAATAGTAGCAGTAACAGCAGTAGCAGCAGTAGCAGTAGCAATAGCAGTAGCAGCTGCCTTAACAATAGCGGCAGACGTATCAGTAGTAGTAGTGGTAGTAGTAGCAGCAGTAGTAGCAGCGGTAACATCATCAGTAGTTACTGCCGCCATTCCATTAGCCATATCTCTATTATTAATATAATAATTATTGCACTTGTTATTGTCGTTAATCCTCAAGTTGCTTTTTTTCAGGCTAGCTCTTAGGTCAAGAACAACCTGTCACCTGTTGGTGGTAGACTGAGTATATTTGGTAATTTAGGATTTGGTTTGGTTGCTGCTCTCGTCGTCGTCGTCGTCTTCGTCGTCGTCGCCGTTGTCGTCGTCGTCGTCGTTGGAGGAGCAGGATGAGGAGGAGGAGGAGAAAAGGATGAGGAGGAGGAGCTCCTCTCCCTGTTCATCACTGATCAGCTTGTTGTTGGAGGAGAAGTATGAGGAGGAGGTGCTCCTCTCCCTGTTCATCACTGATCAGCTTAGTGAGGGATATATCAAGACGCTTAAGTCATTACCAATTTTCTTGATTTCAGGATCTGTATTTATTTCAAAGATATGCACTTGATTTAGTTTACATTAATACCTTGAATTTAGTATAACAAGAATCAATATGATGTTTCAATCACATTTTCTTTGTTAATTTATATCCAGATGGTGTACTTAGAACTATCCAATATTACCACCTGAGCTCAGATGCGTTGTGTTAAGGTGAATCTGGCAGATGAATGGCTTAGTCAAGTCGCAAAACTCGTCACCCCATTGATAGCCGAGCTGAGGATAGTTCATTGATAAACAGTGCTGTCGACTGCCCACATTATTAGGCTGACCAAGGCGCCAGTTGGTATAACTCAATCTCTCCGGGTCACCTTTATCAGTCCAGTACCATCTACCCTCTGATCCTTCATCACTGCCCGATGTCCAGACACCACTTGCAGCTGCAGCACGGTATTCTAGATGGCAAATGAGTCTCATTAGCTATGCATGCATATATATGTTTTTTGAGAATTTAATAGCATATATCAATCAGGAATTCATGAAAACTATATACCCATATTGAGTGGTTAACTAATGACACAATGCTGCTCATATTGAAAAGTAAAATTCTTGCTCTAAACATTAGGACTTATGTTTCATTCTCAATCTTATCAATTGAGTTTGGCAGAGTTGGTCTGACAAAGCATAATTTATACATATATTGGGTTTTAAAGGAGGACATTTATTTTTAAAAGTAAGAAGACGAATGAAAAAGGTGTAATATATTTATTTATGAATTTTGGTATTTAGTTCATGCGTATTCACTATAACTAAATGACTTATATTTGAACTTCTAGCTGCTGTCTATTTTCATCCAATCAGGAAGGTAACTGTTATATCTAGAATATATTCGTGGCAGAATATATATCCGAACCAACTAATTCCACATCATATAAATATTCAACTATTATGAATTTCTCAAGCAAATTCTTCTTCCTAAAGAGAGATTGTTCAATCAACAACTAACTCACAGTGAATCTTTCCAGTTATGCCACACCTATCTCAAGCTAAGCTCCACCCACACCTTGCATGTGTTGTGATCGATCGATCCCAGAACCACCTGACTATCAATTTCCAGACAACTATACAGGTAAGCTGTTGAATATTTTGAAAGCAATTTGACTGGGTGATGTTGCTGCCTATGGCAGCAACATCTCCCAGTCAAATTAGTTTCAAAATATTCGACAGACGGTTTATTAAATAGTAAAGACATACAATTCGTATAACGTGTCTGACTATTAAGCGTTTAAGATGGACTAAATCGGAGCATTCATGCTGTAATTGATTATGGCGTCATCATACACGCCACGTAGTTGATTATGACGTCATGTCGTGGATGGATAAACTGGAAAGGTCCATTATTCAGTCAACTATTACACAATCATAGTTCAGTAACTTAATACCTCACCATTGTTCAGTCACCTACTACGTCATCCTTGTTCAGTCAACTACTACCTCACCAGTGTTCAGTCACCTACGGCAGGCACCTACTAGTCACCATTCTTCAGTCAACTACTACGTCACCATACTTCAGTCACCTACTACGTCACCGTTGTTCAGTCAACTACACACTCACCATTGTTTGCATTGATGTAGCGGATTAGTTGCCTCTCTTTATCAACTTCCTCGACGCTTACTAAGTGGCCATAGGGACTTATGGATCTGCAATGTTTCACAGCATTTGCCCAAGTAGTTGCAGTCGTATTGAAGAGAACGCACGTCAATGTATTAGAACTCTCTGACTCCAGTACTTCGAACCCTTCAGGACAGTTTGGAATCGCTTTAAATAAATAAAGATACACAACAATAGAGTAGGTCGAAAATAAATACGTCAACTCACTTCTAGTCAGCTTTATTTCACTGAATCTTCACATTAAACCGTTCGTGGGTAAATGCGGTCAAGAAAATATGTGCTATTCAATGTACATTTGCAAACCAAGTGAATGCTATTTTTTTAACTCCCCACTGTAATGACTGCCTCGGTTACCGAGCAAGTCATTAGCGGGATTAATCTTCAAGAATACTCTGCTCTTTGCCTGCAAAGAGACATTCCTAAAGATCACTGCAGATGCCGGTTTTGGCTGGCTTCGTAGTGAAAGGGTTAAACAATAGTTGTAACATCGAAGGACTCAGACATGACACGTATCGAACAAGACAGAGATTAGGATTGGTAGAATTACTGGCATTGCGTCCTAAATATTGTTATTTTGAAGAATTTCAACTGCACAATATATATGTTATATTGTTTTTGTAAATCTGTCACATGTATAATCCGTCCTGCAACTGGGGCATATTACGTATTATTAGTGCTTACATATTAGCTCGACTGCACATGGCGGAGGTACTGACACAGATATGCATTCTCTTTTGCCAATGCACTTAAAGACCCCATGCCATAGATATTTGACAGTTTGAATTGAAACTCAAATTACGTCTAGCCCACAACGATTTGAATGGCTGTGCTAATTTTAGTGATTCTACCTTCTTGCATTCCCAAGTAATGGCTAAATGTTTATACCGGTATGCACTTAGTAACGCCAGGATCTAGATATTTGACGCTTTGACCTTAGACTCGAAGTGTGTCTGACCAGACAAGATATTAATGGGTGTTTCAAATTTGGTGATCTGCCATTTTGCATTCCCGAGTTATGGCCAGAAATGTGCAGTCCAGCAATAGATATTTGACCATTTGACAGGATTCTCTCTCCCCTCTCCCTCAGTCCATCCCCCACCCAGCCCCTCTCCGAATCGCTCTCTCCCACTCCCGTGACCTAGATAGTTCGCCTTTTGATCTGCAACTTCAGTTTTCTCTAGCCGGACTCAATATCAGTGTATGTGCCAAGGTTGGTGATTCTACTTTCCTCCGTTCTAGAGATAAGCTGCGGACAATCAGACAAAGAGAAAGACAAACAGACAGACAAACAGATAGACAAATAGACAAACAAACAGACAAAGAGACGGCACCAAGCACAATACTCACACCGGCCATCGGTGGTGTGAATAAAGTCGACGTACATCAACGGCTGTTCATAGCGAGTCGATAGACTCCTTAAGTAGGTAGTCTCTGAGCGAGTCGCGTATATAGTGATCCATCCGCAGGGGATTCCAATGCTTTCGTTATAGAATTTTCCCCATGCCCTATGATATCTTTGCAGAACGGTCGCTAATGCCCAATTATATCTTCATAGAATGTTATCTATGGTATATACTCTCTTCAGAGCATGTTCCTACTGCCATATGATCTCTTTATATCATGGTTCTAATGGGCAATGGTCGTTTAGAGAATCCTCCTAATGACCAATACCCTCTTTTTTAGAGAATGTTTCCAAGGGTTCCATTGCAGAATGCTACGAATTCTTGATTATGCCATCCCAAATGGTCCCATCGCTACTATTATTTATTTACATACTTGTATACATAGATCTATTAATTTCTAAACTTCTAAGAAAAAGGTTCAATGGGTGGATCCGATAATATGAACTCATAATCAATTACGTCACCAGTTAGCTGACGTCACGATCAAAATGACGTAACTCCGTCGCGAACCTCGACACTCAGAAATCTGTCATGAAGGTGTTTGAATTGTATGCTTTTGGTGAATTTACAACAGTCATAAGCATTATGTTGAATATTTTGAAACTAATTTAACTGGAAGTTGGTTCTGCCTTGGACATTAGTTTCAAAATAGTTACCCATATAATGGACCTTTCCGGTTTTAGTTATGCCCCGCCCATCTCTAGCTAAGCTCCACCCACACCTCGCTCGTGTCGGGATCGATTGATCTTTGAACACGCTGACTATCAATTTTCAAAGAAATACACAGGTACGCTGTTGAGTATTTTCAAACTGATTTGGCTGTGTGCTGTTGAGGCAGCAACAGCGCCCAGTCAAATTAGTTTCAAAATATTCAACAGCATGTTTATTAAATAGCAAAGACTTACAAAGACATACAGTTCATACAACGTATTTGACCATTTGAGATTTGATGACGATCTATATGGAACCCTTTGTGACGTAATGATTATGACGTCATCATACACGCGCTGAGCTGAATATGACGTCATACAAGGTCTGATGATGGATGGATACTCTGGAAAGGTGAATTACCTTGAAATTTCGATTCTAGGAATTCAGGTTTCAATCAAAGTTTCAAATCGATTCCAACAAGTATACAAGGTGGGCGGGGCTTAGCTTGAAATGGGCGTGGCATAACTAAAAATGGCTTCATCTATTATAAGGTATCTAATGCGTTTGTCTATCTGATAACGATCAGTGTGTCTCCTGCTTCTTCTCCATACTCTACAGTACATGAATAACCTATAGATCTCACCCAGTCACCATACATGACCACATACCTCTGCATCCCCTGTTGACAATATAGATATCATCGAATACTGTCATCATGCCTTTATTGTGATAACTGTACCTGGCGGTAGTGGCGATATAGTATCGGTATGCCACAGTGCCCGACTCAATCACAAACTGGTAGAATTCAGATAAAAAAATAAAAAATAAAATTATATCAAGATAATTAAAATTAAAGGAATGAAGTAGAGAAAACGTGTGACATGTGAGCGATAAATGCATATGATTTGTAGATCACTTTCTAATGCAGATGTTCGCGACAGATGCTGAATTATTGTCAAATAATTTCACAGTTTGTTTCTATCTGTCGCTGACATCTTATATTTAATAGATTGATAACGCAAAGAAAAATGTGACCTCTTTCCTTCGCCATTTTAAACAGTTTCACTCGTTGATCAATCTTCCGAATGTGGGCGTTGTTCCAAAGATACGCATTTAGTTGATGTAAAGCGCGCTGAAGATGCAACGCTTCACACACCAATCATTGGAGCTCGTGATGTCATGATGAATTCAATTCATTATAATAGAGCGCGCCATTTCTAGTTATGCCCCACCCATTTCTAACTAGGCAGCACCCACTCTGTAAACACAGCTGAATCGATTTAGGACTTTGAACCTTGAATCCCCAGAATCTCAATGTTAATGTGCTTATACAAGTAAATATTTTGATTCAGATACTTTCCTGACGGTCGTTTGCCACGTTCGTGACGGACCTAAGGCATTTGATTGTGACATCAGCTAACAAGTGACGTATTTTTATGATGACGTCAGATACACGAGGTACAGATCGGATCCCTTCATTGCATTAGAGTTCATCTACAACACATGAGAAGGTGTCTATTACTGGCACGTCTGTACAAGGAATCGTGTGTCCATGGCATGGACCCATTAAAGCACTCACATTGAATGGGGCGCTGGTATACTCGGAATCAATGTCTATTTCTGCTAAAGTCCACTGCCTCCCATTACCGGAATTGATGATTCTTACTGGATAGCCCACTCCACCGTATATCTATAACAAAAGAGCATACATTAGTATTGGATATTGATCACAACATAACCGACATATTCGATATATAAAATGACGTTTGTAGCAGTTGTAGCCTCATTTAGTTGCGTAATCACGACTGAAGACCATTAACATAGCTATAGCCAGCAACAGAACCCAGTCAAATTAATTTCAAAATATTCAACAGCTAACCTGTATAGTTTTCTGGAAATTAATAGTCAGAGTTCAGGGATTGATCGGTCCCAACGCGAGCGCGATGTGGGTAGAGTTTAGCTAGATCTAGCTGGGCGGGGAATAGCTAAAACTGGAAATGTCGATTTAATAGTAACTACAACACGCCAAAGGTTTAATAGTCCATTAATTCAATGCAGGCCCCAATAATCCTGCTTCAACTCAAATAATCCAACATCAACTTCAGAAACCTACCCCTGACTCTAATAATCAAACGCCAATAACCCTAATAAGCAAATACAATAATAACAACTCGAACAATCCAGCGCATGCCATATAATCAAATGCGCGTGCAACGGAACTGACATACCTGGACATAGACCTTTATAGGTATCGTGTCTCCGCCATATAGTTTGTACCAAAACTGGATGCAATATCGGTCATCTGCAGGAAATGTTGGTGAGGTGAATTTTGCAGTCATAATCGGATTAGTAGCCCCCCGACTCTTTCGTGTTGTTTCCGGGTCAATTCGTTGGTAGGAACCTGTAAATATGTTTATATCATAATTTTAGATCAAGAACCGATCTCTAAAGCTTATTGTTGTTTTTCTTCTCGTCCTTGTTGGTGTGAAAATTTTGTCTCGTTTTACTACTCATTTCACAGTCGTCCAATTTCGCAGAAACTTCACACACCGAATGTAATTTAGGGATATTTTTCAATAGTGTAGACCGTAGCGGTTCCAGATGTCCTATTCCCTGCCCTGTTGGGTTGATGAATGGACCTTGATAAAACTAGAAATATTCTAGCGGTATAAATCTCGACGCCTTTATAGACCTCTATTTCGATTCGCCACAAAGTGAGTTTTAGAAAGGCTTACTGCCTTTAAAGTTTGAAATAATTATTCCTCCATTATTGGTGAAGGTATCTCAGTTAACTTGAGTGACATTCGATTGGTAACTCTCAACATCAAAATAGAAACCTATCTTTCGTTCCCTTTCCAGGGTGGGAATTAGAAGGGTTCTTCGCCCTTAAATCTTAAAATCGG
The DNA here is from genome assembly GCA_034401795.1 of Chaetoderma sp. LZ-2023a. Taxonomy (NCBI): domain Eukaryota; kingdom Metazoa; phylum Mollusca; class Caudofoveata; order Chaetodermatida; family Chaetodermatidae; genus Chaetoderma; species Chaetoderma sp. LZ-2023a. The sequence goes on from CM067374.1 coordinate 9,737,762, forward strand.
AACTTCTCCGTCTTTATGGTGTATGTCGATAAAAACTTAGTGGGATATTCAGTAATAAATCGCAGCATCATAATGGAAATTGACTGGTAGGGGGTTGGCGGTGGTGGCCTATTAAAGGGCGCCAACCATAAATCTTTAAATGGTTATTCCTCCGTTATAGATGAATGAATCTTGATCAAAGTTGAGCGGTATTCCAAGGATAATTATCAACATCATTACATGACGCGATTTTTCACACGCACGCACGCACGTACGCACGCACGCACGCGCACGCACGCACGCACGGACGGTGGGACGGACGGACGGACGCACGCACGCACGCACGCACGCACGCACGCACGCACGCAGGCACGCACGCCGCACGCACTCACGCACACACACGCTCACTCACTCGTGCACACACGCACGCACACATGCACTTGCGCACGCACTTGCGCACGCACGCACGCACGCACGCACGCACGCACGCACGCACGCACGCACGCATACACACTCGTGTTTCAAAATGGTGCACCACCACCATTAACTTTTAATGTCGTTACTCCTCTGTTATTGTTGAATGAATCCGGATAAAACTCGAGGGGATATTCGATTGGTAGCTGGCGACAAGGTAGGGGATTTGATTTTCAATTCACACCGTGCCAGATTTTAGAAGTGTCCCCACCCTAAAATTCTTTAATCACTACTCCTCCGTTATTGATAAACGGATCTCAAATATAATTTACGGAATATTCTAGTGGTACCTATTTACATCATAACGGGTACGATATTTTATTCAACTCCGTGTGAGGATTTGAAGGGCGCCCATCCGCCAATTTAAAATCTCTGCGCTAGTCGTGGAACGTTCCTGATTTACCTCGTACGAGCTGTTTCTAGTTTAACATACTTCATACTATGTTCAACGTCTGTTTAACCTTTTAACACATTAAATTTCTTTTCTCGATTTCAAGACAGCTATGCATGAAAGTTAATGAAAATTTTGAAACTAATTTGATTGTAATTTGATTGGAAATTGTTTCTGCAAAAGGCGCCACCATCTCCCAGTCAAGTTAGTTTCAGAATATTCAACATAATATTCCATATTTCATAAAGAATCATGCCTGGTCTGTAAGGGTTAAAGGGTTATGCATTAACCCCTCTTCTATTAACTTAACTATTTAATGGTCAAGACCGCCAAAAACGGACTATGTAGTGGTCTTGAGGAATGTCCATTTTTTCATCAAAGAGATTATGATTTTTGAAAATTTACCCCTGGAATGGCTGGCTCGGTAACCGAACCAGTCACTCCAGTGGTAAATTTTCAAAAACAGTCTTCTCTCAGCCGGAAAATAGACACTAGCTAAGAAAGAAACTTGATTTTTTTTGGGCCATTTTCATGGTCAAGTTGGCCAAAAAACAGCACCTATAGTCGTCTTGAGTAATGTCTATTTGCACGACAACAGAAAGTTACTTTTTCTTGAGAAATCTTGACCATTAAAGGGTTAATTGATATAAGTAGAATTTTGAGCGCTTTGATGCGCTGCTGGCACAAGAGGGGTTAATACTGCCAGAACCACGTGTCCGTCTTCTCATTTGGATATTTAAACTTACACATCAGCATCCTCATCCATATGCTACGTACCTGCATTAGTACCCAGTGTGTGGTCACGTGACAGCCCTCCTGATGCGCTAGCTCGCTCATAATCCCAGTTAAGGCCTTCTGTATCGTCAGTCCAGCCGCATTGGGAACCCTCAAACAAGCACACTGTCCGCCTCAGTGGACCGAGTCCATCTGAATATTTGGCAAAAATATATTATTTTGTAATAAACAAGGACATTCTATAGCTGTGAGATGAGCAGAGATATTTTTGGCCTCCCAACTTACAGTTATCTGTAACAAATTATTTACTAGTGGTGAACTACCAAGTAAATGATCACTTCAATTTTTAAAGATGGTAATTCAAGTAAACCTGGAAATTTTCGTAACAATCCAAAGGAATGTGGCTAATGTATATAGTACGATTCCTAATGTTAGACTTGAATCTCGCAAACCGAGGACATCGGAGCAAATCAGTTTTTAAACAGATTCACAACCAGCAGATCACACGTTTGTTTTATAAACCTTGGCTGATTCATGTTCAAATTTTGAAAAGTAAAAAAACCTGTATGCCTGTTTCATGGATTTTAGCGAAGCAGTTTATAAATTCTGGTGGCTATGCTTATTCTACAAAGGTTGGAATTGGTGTTAAATTCTATTCAGTTTTTAAAAACATGTATTGTAATATGCGTAGTTGTATCACGCTACCAAATGATATAGCTTCATCTTTTCAAATATTACGGTGTTCGCCGGTGAGAACTTCTGAGTATGTGGGAATTCAATGACTCTGTCTATAGTATCCTGGCGTCTACGAGCCAGAGGATGGGTACTGTGAACAATGCATGCACCAAGTCAGTGAGACCGCAACAATCACGAAAACGCACCCTAAGTAGAGATGATACAGGATATGCCCAGCCGTGTGATTAGTTCTCACACATTGGGAATCACAATATTTCGAACCAATCAGAGCGCTAAGTACACGCTGTATATTTTCCTCTATTGATAAACTAAAATAAGTGGATGTTTTTATTCTCGACTTTGAACAAGCTTTCGATACTGTTCTACAGTGAAATTACACAAAAATGGTGCGTCAAAACATACTAAATTGAATGGACGTTTCCAGTTTTAGCTATTTCCCGCCCATCTCTATCTAAGCTCCACCCACACCACGCCCGTGTTGGGATCGATCGGTCTCTGAACGCCCTGACTATCATTTTCCAGAAAACTATACAGGTAATCTATTGAAAATTGTTGAACTAATTTGGCTGGGCGCTGTTGCTGCCCAGCGTCCAGCCAAATTAGTTTCAAAATATTCAACAGCGTGTTTATTAAATAGTAGTGTATACAATTCGTGCAACGTGTCGGACTATTAAGAGTTAAAGACGGGCCAAACAGAATCATTTATGACGTTGTATTTCCTCCGAGATTAGGCCATTCGCTGATGATTGGGTAGGCGTATGTAACCTGGAAATTCGTAATATTTAAATACTGTGAAGCACTTCAACACTTTAACACGATATTAACGTGTTAGGTAACTGAGCTACTACCAGTTGAGTAATGCCATGCATGCGCTTCTAAACAACAAGATGCGATATGAAGTGCCCAGCTGTAAAAAAAAAAAAAAAAAAAAAACAGCAAAATTTACTATATGCTAAAACGTAACAGTCTATGGTTTCCTTAATCAGCAAAGTATTTGAGCGTCCACATCGCGAAGGATTTAAGCCGAAACAAACACATCACAGAGATTTGCAGCAAATCATACATGACTTTAGAGCGATACATTCTGTTCACACGAAATCAGATTTCAAGAATGCGTGGTGGTGATTAGACCAGATTTGGAATGTGCTAGTACATTTTGGGACACTCATCAAATAACTCTTCAGGACAAACTAGGAAATGTGCAGAAAAGTGCACCCGCCCAAGCTATAGCTACGTATCACGCAGTATGACAAATATAATGGACAACATAAAACTCCCACCATTGATGAAAAGAAGGAAACAAAGCCACCTTATTCTCTTCTATAAATGTGGATAACAACAACCAGCAAACACACCATTACACAGTCTACAGACACCAATTCGGAAGACCAAAAACATGCGCAGCAGCCGCTCAACATGAGTTATCATAGAACAGGCATGTTTAAATTCAGCTGTATTCCAGGCATTATAAGGAATACGGAAAACAATCATGGGATCGTCTAAACTGTTAAAAAATCAAAACAAATCCTGTTAGTAAATGTGTAGAACTAATAAGAGGGAAACAACATATCTAAGTTAGTAACTTGATAAATGAGCAATGAAACTTTGTGCAATGTACACCTTTGGATGTATCAGCTTAACCAATCAAGATCAAGACCAAGAGTCGTCCTTATCTTCTCGTAACGTACGATCACAGCTAAGATTCCAGGACAGTTTGATGATATTCCCACGTGTCTTGATCACGCTGTACACGCGATCGCATATTTGGGTACGCTTAGAATATATGGCAATGGACGAACGTGTGATTACACTTATATGGACTAGTCTAAAGTAATGTGCGACTAGGTCTGATGATTACATCGACTAGTAATAAAGCAGCATGTTTTCAAGTAAAACAAGCAACTATAACTGACTTTTCAATAAGTTTTGTCTTAAAGGTGTATTTTACATTATTAATTCACATTTACATCTCTATACAATGAACACATGTGTACACGCACAACACATGCATACGCATGCATACACATGCATACGCCCACATGTACACAGCACGCGCGCACGCACGCACATACACACATACGTGTACACGCGCAACACATGCATAGTCAGTGACACGCGCATATGCGTGTAGATTAACATGCCCACGTGTACACAGCACGCGCACACGCACATACACACATACACACATTCGTCATTATTCATGATTCGTTATTCCTTTTAGTGAAACACAAAATAGAGAACTACCACTCCGACTCGGTTTATATTAAATAGTATGAAGGGGTGGGTTATGGTACCGTTAATTGCTTACATTGTAGGCCAAGTGATTCCGAAGATTGTCAAAATAACTCGGGGAGTCTAAGTGTGTGAATATAAATATGAAAATAAGTTTTTCTGCAGTGGAGTCTATGACCTAATGCCCGTATTTGATCGGATAACCCGTACATGGCTCAACATTTCCCTCGCGTGCTGTAAGTTACTGCGCAACTGACGAATTTGAACAACAATAAACCATTGGACGATATATCGCGCATAAAATGCATGGTTTGGTTATAACGTCCAGCACCATTGTGATGACGTAGCACTTGCCAAGAAAATGGTGTCTAAGCAACGTCGCTTCAAATATTCAAACACCTATAAGTTATTCAATAACGGGTTGCGAGTGTCCGCTATGTAACTGTGGTTGTCGGCTGGGCTTTTCTTTCAATTATAGACAAACATATCTACGTTATGCCATGATAAGCCATTTCAAATCGATGATGTCGATTGTTGTACTTGAAGCGCTTGTCACGCAAAAAGATAACACATTGTTTGCAGATTGGCGTTGTTAGGGCATGATGAAATGTATGAAATCGTGAAATGTAGGCTACATAACTTTAGTGTCTAATTAATGCATCGCTTTAACGCTTTAATAGCTAAATATTTCAAGAAAGTCTAACTATTTGCTTATTGAATTCACCTTTCCAGAGTACCCACCCATAATGTCATAATGAACTGCGCGATGTGTAGAATGGCATCATAATGAATGACGTCGATAAGTACGTCGCGAACGCATATTTGAAGACGGTCTATGCGTTGTTGTACAAATTGTTTGCTTTTACTATTTAATAAATATTCTGTTGAATATTTTGAAACTAATTTGACTGGGCGCTGTTGCTGCCATATGAAGCAACAGCACCCAGTCAAATTAGTTACAAAATATTCAGCAGCTTCCCTGTATAGTTTTCAGGAAATTGATAGCTAGGGTCAAGTTCGACTCCTAACCATAGTTAGCTATGGCTAACTAGATTCTGAGTCGAACTTCAAATAGTTAACTAGCTAGTCAACTATAGTCAACCGAGCGCCCGACCTCGGTTCAGATGGTTAGTGCGATATTTGTGTAAATTTCAAAATGGCGGACTCCGATCGCTTGCCACGAATAGATGCATATAAAATTGCAGATATTTCACCAAATAACTTAGGTTTGATGAAATTATGCTTTCCCATTGTATGTCAATGTTCCCAAGCCCATATTCCATCCCACTTTATGCCATATGGACGCTTTTTGACGTCTTAGCGGACAAAAATCACCCATTTTCGTAGGTCATCAAAACAGACGACAGAAAGCGTTAATTGAGACTGGTACCCGGCTCCAAGTTTTCGGCAATAGTAATTTAATGGGGAACCGGGTACCATGAACTATAGTTAACTATTCTGCGTTCGGCTTGACATAGCGGCTACGCATGTTCAGTAAACCATGAAACTGACTATAGTTAGCGAGTCAAACTTGACCTTTGGCATTCGGGGATCGATCAATCCCAACACGGCGAGGTGTGGGTGGAGCTTAGCTAGTGATGGGCGGGGCATAGCTAAAAATGGAGTGGTTCATTCGCAGGCCAAGATAATTGTTTTTGTTAACATTTACCACTGGAACAAGAGGATCGTTAACGAGCCAGTCATGCCAATGGTAAATGTTCGAAAATACGCATTTCTTGGCCTACGAATGGATATTCCTCAAGACCATTGCTAACCCCGGTTTAGGCTGGCTTCACCATAAAGGGTTAATTGGTAATTAATTATTAAAGTGTTTTGAACAGGATTGTATAACTTGCGGAAACAATGTGTTCACCTTGCTTTGTTCGAGGAAATATCACTAGTATTTTCTTCGAGGGGTTTTTTTTTCTGGAAATACAACGTTTGCACAGATCAGACAAACATATACACCCACAAAATACGTGTATAACCAGTACTTGCCGCTTGTCACCGTCTAAAACATTATAATAACGATTTACTTACGTGTCCCCAGTCCAAACAGGCATATAACCAACCCATGCCACACTGACCGCATTTTCACAACCTAAGCATCAGAATATAGATAGTTGCAATCTAATTTAGATTTTGCATAAAGTATGACGGGTTCGTAGAAAATATACCAAATGCGGTTTGTAGATGATGATTTGTTTGTTCGGCGGATGTCACGACTTTATCATTGAACGCGGTCAATCAGTAGGCCCGCCGAATACAAGACTTATATGTGCCAAGGCATTCAAGATTTCCACATGAATCTAATCTCGCCTACACTCTAATTGTGATAATCTAACCCTCATAAAGCTACAGACTGGATATGAACACATTCTTTACAAAGCAAAACATAGCAGACGAGTAGGTGACGTCACAGACCTTAGAAATTCGGAAGATTTTATTCCACCGAACCACCATCTTGAAATATTTAAAAGCTTTTTCATACCCTGTGTTATCTAATTGTGGAATAACCTAGATATAACACTGAAATCAGCTACCTCAGTTTCGGTTTTCAAAACAAATCTTACATGAACTTATCAAAACGTGCAAGATCAATTCACCAAATACTAGTCATTTGGTAAAAGACGCGAAAATATCATAACATGCAAACTAAGAAATAATTGCAGCCGAGGTAACAATGATCTGTACAGATATCACCTACTTGAACACCCCAACTGCTCTTATTGTCAAAGCACAGAAACAGCTTATCATTACTTTTTTTAATGTCCAAGATGGGCAAATGAAAGACGCGATTTATTTGATTCCCTTTATGAAATTACCCCAGATATTTCCCTGGACATTTTCTTGAGGGGAAGTAAAACATCTTCTACTCAAATTAATGAAGATTTACTAAGAAATGTACATAACTTTATAGGAAAAACAAATAGGTTTTAACATTATTGAAAGGTCTTTGTATAATCAGTCTATCTATAAAACCGTCAACTGTTAATAGTGTGTATTCGTGTATCTATGGTGATCACGTTGATGTGTTGGCCAGGTCACACCTGCCTATAGCGATCACCACATGGACCAACAATATGTGATGGCTAAAATATATAGTTACCCATAGTTACCTAATAAATTTTATTTGAAGTGGAACTTATCCTTTGCGGACAGAATTTGGCAGTTCCTTGCGGTCGTCGTCTTACACCTGCAGGGGTTGGTGATCGCTGTAGGCAGGTTTGGCTATACATCGCACTGGCATGCTTGTTATGAGTATAACATTGTTGACTAGCGTGGTAAATTTGATCTCTCTCTCTCTCTCTCTCTCTCTCTCTCTCTCTCTCTCTCTCTCTCTCTCTCCCTCTCTCTCTCTCTCTCCCTCTCTCTCTCTCTCTCTCTCCCTCCCTCCCTCCCTCCCTCTCTCCCTCTCCCTCTCTCTCTCTCTCCCTCCCTCTCTCTCTCTCTCCCTCTCTCTCTCTCTCTCCCTCCCTCCCTCCCTCTCTCTCTCCCTCTCCCTCTCCCTCTCTCTCTCTCTCTCATTCCAATTTATATAATAGGCGGGTCAATTTATGAAAAAAATACCCTAACCCCCAAATATTCTAACAAAACGTTTGTCAGTGGTGTTTTATCTTATTCGATGTAGTGAATTACAGGAAAAAAGTCTACCAAAATCTGACCCCAGAAAGGGGGAAAACTGGGTCACATCCAAGATGGCCGCCACTGATCTTGAAAATAATGAAAACGGCTATAACTTCCTTATTATTAGGCGTAAAACAGTAATGTATATGTCTACTCTAGGGTTTTAAGAGTCATGGAATTCATTGGCACATATGGAATATCGATTTAGCTCTGTCGATTCCGTAAATCCAGGATGGCGGTCAATATGGCAGCCAACAATCATGATCGCATACCACGTGTTTCGTACACCTCCTATAGGAAGACAAAGGTGAAAAAAATAAACACTGTGCAAACCAGGGGTTGGTTTTCTCATGGTTTGGTTGTCACATTACCCGTACTTCTGTGTAGAAATGGCGAGGGCAGTACTTTTCTTGGGCACGCATGCGCCGAGACGCCCCCATGCTGTGTAGTTTCACTTTTCGAAAAACCATCACATATACTCCGGTCTTACTAAAAGACGCGCAGAGACGGTGATGAAGAGGCACAAAAGAGATTCATAATTGAGACAGCAGCAAGGCTGGCCAGGAGTGACATTAAAACAAAGGTACCATCCGTTACTGACCTCTACCTAAACGTTGAGGAACTTAAACTTGTCTCTGCAGTGGGCTTCATTCCGGAGACACTGCGAAACATGTTAAACTACCTATTTGTTGAAAAAACAGCCAACACAAAGTAGCCGGTATTGGACAAGCCAGACCGAGGGCTGTTATTGCACCATTACAGATTGGACTAGCAGTGCAAGTACATCATCTGTGTCAGTCCAGATTCATTGTGGACACTCTTTTTGAGATGGGATATAGCTAGTCGTATGGTGAAGTGCTCCGGTTTGAAAGAATGCTGCAAGCTGTGTCACGCCAGATTTGCTAGTTGAAGACACAGATCTATTGGACTTGTCATTGCTATTTTCTGGTGACAATGTTGATCACAATATTCTTACCATTGACGGTAAAAGTACATTTCACGGGATGGGCATGATTGCCACGTTGACCCCCTGGTAGGAAAAGAAGCCTTCTTGTCAGCATACAAACAATTTTAGAACTAAACATTGTAAAGATGTTCATAGTTGATATTATAGAGTACCGCTCCCACCCATGCTCTTCGAAACACCATGTTTAAAGAACTTCAATGTCACCAAGATTGTGACATGAGCTTTGATATCTTATGGGAGCTATCATTCCATTTCAAACATCCAGTTGCGAATTAGCAGGGGATGATGCATATCCTTCATCAGGGACATACGCATCCTGGCCAATCTTCAATTCTGTATTTGCCCATGATCGGCATGTGTCCTGGTGACAAAACTTGCATTTTGTCCACATTGGAGTTCCTCAGCAACATGGCCTTCAGACACCATGTCCCCATCCCCAGTAACAATGAATGACAAGTCCCTTTACTTAAAAGCTGCTGAGATCATCAGTGCTGCGCCACAGAATAGTCACTTGAAAGAAATAGTACTAAGGCTTGGTAGTTTCCACTTGGTCATGAATCTGATTGGAGCATTAGGTACACTGATGGAGGGCACATGACATAAAAACATCCTGGAAATAGTATACGGTGAAAATGCTGTAGTGCATATGATGACTGGTAAATCGGTTCAAAGGGCATTCCGTGGGCATCTGCTGGTGGGACAATGGTCTTCATGAAATGACTGTAAAATCTGTAGCTGATGAAAATCCGGAATTCGCTTCCCTAGTAGAGGAGACATAGAGACTGTATTCATCCTTATTGAAGGGTTACAGCACTCTTGAAAGTCGTCAAGGAGGATCAGCGAGAAACTTAATAAGAGAAAGCTTAGCTTAGTGCGCAATCCAAAATGAGTCAGTTGTGGCTAGGTTAGCAGTGGATGCTTGGTACTGCACGAGCACTGATTAAGGCAGATCGCACTGGGTCTTTGGTGAATCACTTGTGTTCTGTTGCTGATGCCTTGCCGATAGTTGCTGCGACAGGATATTATAACTACTTGAAGTCTGCATATCTCTACATCCAAGAAACGAGTCAACTGGAGGGCTAACGCCCAGATGTCTACAGGAAGTTTCAAGATGGCTTCCATATTATTCGTTGAACAAATCAGTTTTGTGCAGGCTTCAGTTGCGATCTAGTCATTGAGCAAACACTTGTGAAGTCAGTAAAAAGTACAGGCAGCTGGACTCATGGCAGTAAGATGACGGAAGAACAGCGAGCAGTGTGGACAATGTCAGCCCCTATAATGTCTACGTTCAACATTGCCATGCATGAGTTCAATCATCTCGCACCCACCACAAGCGAACCACACAAAGATTCGACTGATGCAAGGATTGAAAGGGATCCATCAGGCCTTTCGAAGATAAGCACAAAGCTTACTTCATGTTCACATTTCTCCTCTGACCTTGCATTGAGAAACATCATCAATGGTATAGGGGCAAGGGAAGGCATCAATGTACATGAATATGAGTCCATTGGATGAAACATCATTGACAGAATGATTGGACAGCCAGTATTTTCATTCTCTTTTAAGAGGAAAGATAAAGCTATGACCCTGGGAACTTCATCTGCTGTGAAGGTTGCTCCTGACAGAACCATTGATCCTAACCTACTGTTCCAACGATTCCTTGTGGGTTCCAGGATAAGACATATCATCCGGCAGACTGAAAGATATGTGCTTTATGGAGGCTCCTTACTACACAAGCTAAAGTGGGTAAGAGGAGATACATACAGTAAAATAGCCAAGTAAGCACTATGGGGCAGCAACTGTTGTGTTTGACGGTTTTGGGGTTGGGTCCTTCAATCAAGGATAACACACACCAGAGACCGGGACAAACCATTATTTATCCGATTGTGAACTTCACCAGTGGAGCCGAGTTTGAAGGGAAGAAGGAAGAATTCCTATCAAGGGGAACTAATAACCAACAACTAATCAGTTTAATAAGTGACGAACTGAAGAAAGTGGATGGTACTGTCATTCAGGCAGAAGAGGTCGCTGATGTTAGAATTGCAAAGGTTACGGTTGCCACAGCATCTATGCATCCCACCACTATAATTGGAGAGGACACTGACCTGTTGATTCTTCTTCTCTATTTCACTCCAGCTGATCGGAAACCACTTTTAGATTGGACAATCAGTCAATAGGTATTCCAAAAGTGTACAACATCAATTGGTTAAAGCGTCTTCTTGGCATTGAGTTGTGTACACAAATGTTATTCTTGCATGCATTCACAGGATATGATTCAATATCTCGTGTTTATGGTGTTGGAAAGAAATCCGCCTTCCAAAAGCTTGTGAAAGGCGGCCCAGTCCTCCAGTTCTGTGAAAATGCGTTCATTTTACGCGACATGAACCGCACTAACATAGAAAACTTCGGCAGCCAAACGGTGGCTGTTATTTCTGGTTAGAAGAGCACCTGCTCTCTGGCAGCCTTGCGTCATGACATATTTACTAAGAAAGCCGCCTGCACTAAATCATTCATTACAGCCGAACGTCTCCGCCCCCCCCCCCACTGAATCTTCCACCAAATACCATTGTCTCAGGGTGTACTATCAGACCATGACTTGAAGGGGATGGAGAGTGGCATTGCTCCTTTGGACTGGGGTTCAATCAACGTGTATCAATAATGTCTGATTTGAATGCTGCATCAGACACTCTACTGGAAATCGTACATTGCAATTGCACAGCTTCCAGTACCCATCGTTGCAGTTGCAGAAGAAGCGGGCTTCCATGTACTTCTACACGTGGATCATGCCAACTTACGTCGTGTGCCAATCAGGCCAACCAGGTTTCTGATGAATTAGAGGACAGTTATGAGGAGTAAAATTGAGATTGTGAGTTTAGCCTTTCAGACCTGGGTTCAGTTATTAATATCAGCCAGTTATAATGTCTATAAAGAAACTGTAGCTGGTCAATTAATTAGATACATCTGAAGTGCATTCTACTGATACATCTGTAATGTTGTGCCCATGGCCTACGTCAATAATATATTTATTATTAGCATTGCCATTTCACCCTTTATTGCTGGCCGCCATCTTGGATTTGTGGTTTTTGTTAGTTTTTATTGGTCCGGTTGGAATTTTATTGGCACCAGTGAATTGCTTACCCTCGAAAACCATGGGGGTGGGGTGGGGGGGGGGGGGGAGAGAAACAAGAATTACTGTTCTATCACAAAAATTATAAGTTATAACTATTTTAGTGATTTTAAGGGCTGACGGCGGCCATCTTAGAACTGACCTAGTTTTAACCCACTTCTGTGGGTCAGATTTTGGTAGACTTTTTCTCGGTCATTCCCCACATCCATTAAGGCTAAAAACCGTTGACAGACCTTTTGTTAGAATTTTTTGGGGTCGAATGGTATATTGACCCGCCTATAAATATAAACTTAAATTGTGTATATAAGTTTAATTATATGCTGCCGTCTAATAATTCTGTAGGGAGCGGGAAAAAATAAGTTGTCAGAACTTGTTCCCAATCCATTTGTGCAGATGTTACAATAAAATATGTTTAAAAAACATATTCTGCTGAAAAAGCACGCATACAAACACGCATGCATGCATGCGTGCATGTATTCACGCATTCACGCACGCACGCTCATACGTACGCTTCATTGGCTTTTTTCGGAAGTTGAGCTATATCCATTTACAATGCGACACTTTATGTGTGTATTGTTTCGCAGTGACATGGATGGGTCAATCACTGAAACATAGTTCAGTGTTGTCCAAGAGCCTCGGTCCGATGACAAAGACCAGATCACGGAATCGTGCCTCTTTCTGTCACATGAGACTAAGGTATGGCCAGTCTGAAGCTGCAGCCCTGTTTGAGTAGAGAGCGCGAGTGGCGAGTGGTGACAAGTTCTCCCTTATCCAGCCTGAGAACATTTTATAGGCAAAGTAATTAGTGCAATCTCTTCTTACAGGCCTGGATCGAAGTACCCATTCTATAAGATAGACTTTACTGTGTCGTCTCTTTAGGGCACGTTATGGCTGGAAGGAGAGAGTACAAAACGAATAGTCGGGTACATTATGATGAGTAATCGCACATATGGCAGAGGCTTCTGTGCACACAACCTTCACTACCAACTGGACTCATAAAGTGGTGATGAAACTCTGAGCAATGGACCTTTCCTGTTTTAGCTATGTCCCGCCCATCTCTAGCTAAGCTCCACCCACACCTCGCTCGTGTTGGGATCGATCGATCTCTGAACTCCCTGACTATCCATATCAGTTTCCAGAAAACTATACAGGCAAGCTGTTGGATAGTGTGACACTAATTTAACTGGGTGCTGTTGCTGCCTATGGCAGCAACAGCGCCCAGTCAAATTAGTTTCAAAATACTCAACAGCATGTGTATTAAATAGCAAAGACATACAATTCGTACAAGCGTTTAAGGCGGACTAAAACGAGTCATTCATGCTGCAATTGATTATGACGTCATCCTACACGCCATGTAGTTGATTATGACGTTATATGATGGATGGATAAACTGGAAAGGTCTATTACCTGAATGCGTGAGACCACTGCTGCATGGGAGGATATCGTAGTGTACTTTACATTGCTGTGTAGCTCTCATGTGCATGAAAGAAGACAGGTTCCTGTGGCCGATGTGAATAGATATGGGGGCAGCATTTAAGAATGTGTGTTGGCGTACTAAACGTACTGTAGTGATTTGATTCACCACCTATACAATGTACGACCTGGAAGCTTTTAAAGCATGTCGTCCTGGGGGAGTCTCACCATTTCATAATGTGAGCTGGCGAGACATTTGATTAAAAGCTGGCCACTCGCTACACAACCACACATCCGCCCCTCCCCCCCCCCACCCACACACACACACACACACACACACACACACACACACACACACACACACACACACACACACACACACACACACACACACATACACACGCGCGCGCGCAACGTACACGTGCACGCAGACGCGCACGTGCACACCACGCACGCACACACGCACGCACGCACGCACGCACGCACGCACGCACGCACGCACGAACGCACGCACGCACGCACGCACGCACGCACGCGCACACACACACATCAGTGCACCCACATTTTCAACAGCAGCAGCAATATGCTATGCTATGCTATGCTATGCTATGCTATGCTATGCTATGCTATGCTATGCTATGCTATGCTATGCTATGCTATGCTATGCTATGCTATGCTATGCTATGCTAAGCTACGCTAAGCTACGCTACGCTCTGCGCTCACCGTCACTAAAACACTTAAACTGCACCATAGAGCAGCATAGTTTTCAAAAAGTGTCCTCCTCCGCTCTGTTAGACGTGGCTATGTTAAGATATTCCAGTGGAAGATTCGCTAAAGCCCTTCTTCTGGGATTCTTTAATTTGCCCCACCCACACCCATCCACAACCCGCGTCGTCGTATTCCTACTTTTAGACAAGGTCATGTTACCGTGATATATAAGTGGTTCATGTAGTTCACGTCTATCCAGACTATCAGTTCATTGATGTCACAAAACTAGTTTTCATTTGTGAGTTTTCTAATCAGTGGTCAATGTTCTGAATTATTGTGAACCAGTAACTATATTCGCATGAATGATAAGATTGGTGTGGTATGGAGAAACAAAGGTCAGATAACCAATGTCGTGACTGATTATCCTCAACTAGAATCGCTACAAACAGATGCAGATTACTTCGGCCGATAGCAAATACTAAATTGAGTCAAAATAAGACTAATTTAGGTTATTATATGTATGTATGATTGTTCTGCGGCTCAACATGTATTCAACATCCTACAACTGCAATCAGTCCATCTTCGCGTTTACCCACCGAGTCTTGTCCTCAGCCGAAATCCTTAGCTTCCTCAGGTCCATTCTTGATTTGACTGTACCGAGTTCTGCTTTCTTGAGGACACCTTGTAGCACGCTTAACAGGTTTATGCAATGACGTCCTCTCCTGGCTTTGTATTTGCTGCCTCCCAGTATGGAGAATTGCAAGGCTCTCTGTGCTGGTGTGTCCCCTGGCATCTTTAGCATTTTTTTAAACATATTTTATTGTAGCAAATGTACAAAGGGATCGGGCACAAGTTCTAGCTACTTAATATAGCCCTCTCCCTACAGATATATTAAATGGCCGCATATAAGTAACGTTTAACTTAAATTTACATAGACTAATCTGAGTAGCAGAGAGACAGAAAGATATACCGAAAGAAGTCGAGAAAGAGAAAGAGAGAGAGAGAGAGAGAGAGAGAGAGAGAGAGAGAGAGAGAGAGAGAGAGAGAGAGAGAGAGAGAGAGAGAGAGAGAGAGAGACAGAGAGAGAGACTTTCTCGAAGCTATCCCTTTGATAGCGATACAGTCACTCAGCGCGTAAAGATAGTAAGTGACTGTATCGCTATCACAGTGATATCCCCGAGAACATGGCTACTGGAGTACTTGTAAGCGCTAGCACGCTATTAATTTCCGTAAGTGACCTAACGCGAGTCACATTGACGTCGAGATCATCTCACTAGCTTAACAAGATCACGAACACAGACACACACAATACACAACACACACGCACGCACGCACTCACTTACGCACTCACTCACTCACACACTCACGCACGCACGCACGCACGCACGCACGCACGCACGCACGCACGCACGCACGCACGCACGCACGCACGCACACACACACACTCATGCAGTGTCTGTTATAGATTTGTTTGACGGTACACCTTTGTCCCTACAATCGTCTTATCAGAGCATCTTGCGCACATCAAACTGAAAAGAATCGACTACAATGGCAAATTGTGTGACAATGGTCTATTAGAAATACTGATATTTGTAAAAGCTCGAAAACACTGTAAAATTATCAATACGTTCAAAGATTCGGTCGCGCGACTGCATATAACATGGCGTGCTTTACATGTGCGTGTAAGTAAATCTACTAATTGATTGTCAACGATTCGTGGTATACAACAACATGGAGCTAGTGAATACGAATTATACTTCTCATGAAATGCTAGGCAACACAAGCCTCAATGCGCTCGATCTACACTTGGTAGCATCCTGGCTGAAAGTGATGACTATGCCACGATGGATCCTCAATTGGATATGTGTGTTATTCGCATTTGGATTCCTGGCCAACACTATCTTGATAATCTACTTGTTGCGATCCAGGAAGTGCAGAATACCTGTTTTTGCCGTGCTAAATAGCTTAGCTTGTTGTGACGTCATCACGTGTGCTTCGCGGTCATTTCTTTCTCAAACTGTTCTACTGATCTCAGTAGCTGAGCTTGAAATTCTCAGAATAACTGTTGCTCTTACGTCACTTGCCTACTTTTCGAGTCTCTGCCATCTGGTTCTGCTCGCGGCATTAAGATTTTACCAGCTGTGTTACCCAATGTCTGCTCAGGTGTGTGTATCTACAACAAGGGTAGTTAAATGCTGTCTAGCAATATGGCTAATCAACTGTATTCTATCGATTCCGATCTCGCTAAATTGGAAAATACGGAAGATTTCTTACAGAAACCAAGATTTAAAAGTAATTTATGTTAGCGGTGATTATAAACTAAATGAAACATTGCACTCCGTGTTTTGTCACATTTTGCCATTGGCAGCGATTAGCGTGTTCCATACATTAAAGCTGTGCAAGGTGTCCACAAATAGTGAGTTAACAAATCATGTTCGCCGTGGTACAAGCTCCAGAACAGTCATAATGATCATTATTTGCTTCGTCATAACACTACTTCCGAGATTTGGTCATTATATCTACCATGTTATTCTGGGGTTTCCAGTTCGCCCCGTTCACTCCGCGTTGCATTTTTATGCAACAGCATTAAGTCTTTCAAACAGTGTTGTAAACCCGTTCCTCTACCTGTTGTCCGGTACAGAGATCAGGCGTGATATAGTGAAAACATTGGTCTGTAGAACCATGGTACTAAGAAACAGTGAACGATTTACGACGAATATAAGAGAACACCTCAATATATCAAATCATAATCATAGATCTTGCAATGACAGGAATTAGTACTTGAAGAAACAGTAACATAAAGATGTTCTGCTTTGTTTTGTTGTTGGCGCTTTGAGGCCAAATCTCTGTTTTATTTCTCATTGAGAACTGCTACCTTGTGTCAAATAAAATCATTTCTTCTATAAGTATTTTTATTCACACTGAAACCGGCGAAATCCTATGCAACATAATGACAGTCTGTTGAACATTTTGAGACTAATTGGACTGAGGGGTGTTGTTGGACTCAGCAATATCAGATTCCGGTCATAATAATAATAATAATAATAATAATAATAATAATAATAATAATAATAATAGTACACTTATATGGCGCACAACTCCACGCGAAAGGCGTGCTCTATGCGCTTACAAAACTATATGGTGATTATATAATAAGGAAAAATTAGTTACCTCACCGGGATGTAGAAATTATTTGAGTGTATGAATCATCCTGGGATCGGGACCAACTTTTTCGGAAATATATTGTGATTGTCTTGCGATGTAAGATTTTGGGATGTGGTAGAGGCGCGAAGTCAAATGGACCTTTCCAGATTTAGCTCTTGACTACCGATTTAGGCAGCAACAGCGCCCAGTCAAATTAGTTTCAAAATATTTAACAGAATGTTTATTGAATGGTAAAAACATGCAATTCGTACAACGTGTCGGACTTTAGGCGTTAAAGACGGACTATATCGAGGCATTCGTGACGGCATGATTATGACGTCATCAGAAACGTCACGTAGTTGATTATGACGTCATATGATTGAGTGAGTACATGGATTCATGAATTGAGACCACTTGTATATGCTCAGAGTTGTGCTAAAGCTGTGCCAGTATGATAAAAATGATGGCAGGACCCATAGGTAGAAACTGTGAAAACTAACCTGGTTTAATTTTGACAAACTTTCGCAAACATATAATTAGTTTATGTGATCACATCTATGCAGTGGCCAGCTTTCTGCTGCTCTATAAACTGTACGTGCGTTTACTTTGTCAAATATTGTATCTAGACCATAGATATCATATATACTGGCCAGATTGTTCATGATTAATGACCCTATCAAAAGCGCGATTTCTGAGTGCATAATCTCCAAGATAATATGGGGTGTTTTTTTGGCTATTAAACCCATTATGTAGCCGAATAAAATGTCAGATTATAATAGCCAACACAATTTTATTTCTGATAAAACTATGTAAATTTGCGTCTGTTCAATTTCTCTTCAAATTACCGCAAGATAATTTAGTAATTTTTTAAGGATATATATATATGTAAGTAAATACTCGGTCAATTACAATTGCGATTTGCTGAGCTCGTGTCACCGACGGTCGTGACAACTAGCCCCATAGTTAGGATATGCGCGTGATCAATCTAGCCAGTATATACAGTAAGATATCCATGATCTAAACAACCCGTACGGTAAGCGATTTGCGTATTAACGTAGTGTAAATGTATTGTGCACGTGGTAGAAAAGCCGATATTTGTAATTATTTGAAATACATTTACCTAATAATAAACTTGAGTATTTACTTTCATCTAGCTGCTCTAGCAATATATCCGTGACAGAGGTTTCAGAGGAATGGAGGAATCCAGTTTATCTATCAATCATATGACATCATGATCAACTACGTCACATATAAGTGTCATAAACACTTAATAGTCCGCCAAGTTCTAACGAATTGTATGTCTTTACTATTTAATAAAAATTCTGTTGAATATTTTGAAACCAACTAGACTGGGCGCTGTTGCTGCCATAAGCAGCATTTGCACCCACTCAAATTAGTTTCAAAATATTGAACAGTTCACCAACTCATTTCCTGGAAATTGAGATTCAGGGTTCGATCGATCCTAACACAGCTAAAGTGTGGGTTAAGCTTAGCGTGAGATGGGGGGGGGGGGGGGGGAATGCCTAATCTGGATTCATCCAAAGGCTTATAGGTGTACATGTGTAAATGATACTGTTCTTTGCGATAAAAAGCTTCAGAGATTAACATTTCGAACCCTAGAGTCGCAGTATCATGAATATTCCAATTTCAAGACAGCCGTTCTAGACGTTATATTTAGAGTATCTGGTAGGAGCTAGGCGTCTCAATCCGTATCAAGAGGTTGGTGTGCTCGCTATACAAGGTTATGAAAGGCCGCCATTGAGATATTATATTGATATGGCTGAGGAAGTGCTCATCCTTTGAGGTTTTTTATATGCCCCGTCGATCTCTGACTAAGCTTAGCCCACGCATTGACCTTTTTGGAATCAATCGATCCCTGCACGCTCTGAATCTTAATTTCCAGAAAACAGGTAAGCTGTTGACTACTGTGAAACCAATTTGACTGAATGCTGTTGCTGCTTATAGTCAGATTAGTTTCAAAATATTAAACAGAATCTTTATTAAAGAGATGCAATTCGTGCAACATGGTGGATACTTAGACATGTACGTATCACGCGGATACCTAAGACGTGTAATTATCAATCGGATACCTAAGACTACCTAAGACGTGTAATTGTCAAGCGGATACCTAAGACTACCTAAGACGTGTAATTATCAAGCGGATACCTAAGACGTACTTATCAAAGGGATACCTATGAAATATGAATCATACTTATCAATGTATGTTGTCCGGTACCACAAGTTGACTGGAGCTTCTCTCCGCTCACGAATGGCCAGCAATCTTTTGGGCAAAGAACAATTTCGTAGTGAGCAATAAATCCTGTTGGAACTGTCATGTTTTGCGGAAGCAACACAGACTGGCACTTAAATGACACAGTCTCTAGAACCAGAGACATGTTCATGTGAATGGATTGAATTGTATAGGAAATTTCTTGTTGAACGGTCATACAATTATTAAGTTACACAGACTTGCTCGGTATAAATTTAGTAGTACGTATAGCGAAATGCTAGAGAAGTACATCAATGCCATCAAGCAATGACAATCTAAACATAGAGCCGTAGCTTCGTGCTATGTCGAGAATACACCTCTAAGATAATGACCGGCCATTTTGTTGCGTCATCGAAATGACGGAACTACTTTTTTCCTAAATGGCCGCTCTGATACACGGCAAAATGTGTACGACTAGACACTATAAGATCTATTTTAGGCGGTCCCTGCCCCTATTTGTTGGACATAGCGCGTACACTCGAATGGAGAATAACTCGTTAAATAGGAAACCGAAGAGATTATTAATTTATTATACACGGGTGCTCTGAAATAATGTTGTATGCCACACGAATACTGGTGCCTACTGGTACTCCTTACGTATAGGGATGGGAACTCTTTTGCTGCTCCTTCCATATTTCGTGCTACATGTATAAAGTAATGCTGTAGTCATACTAGCGAATATTGCTGGGTGGGTTTGTCCTTGATTTAATTAATTTTGGTAGCTGGAGTTGCGAGCAAGACTGAAATATGGGGGGGGGGGGGGGTTGTCTACGTGGACCCTGGCTACGTGTCTGGGCAAATTGAGCGCAGGCAGCATGCATTATTTTCCATGTTAAGCGACCTTTGACAACTGAAAAATATTCTCAAAAGTCTATCACACCCACCACCATACGCCACCCCTACATACACATATGGTGGTGGCTGTAATGAACACGGGGTGGGGTGGGGTGGGGTGTGTGCTGTAATATACTCAACTCTAACAATACATTGTATGCTTGATATTTAACGATTCTTAAATGTAGCAGAATGAATTATTTACACTTGATACAATGCATATATACACCTGTGCAAAAGTTAAGCACCAGCAAAAACAATAGAACGTAGAAACATGATGGTACAACTAGGCTGCCGTACTTTTTGTCCCCGCGTTAGCTGACATAATTCCAAGTACGAAATGCACATGCATGCATGACTTCACGCCGCTTGATGTCCGTGCGTGGCGGGAAACAGCACACGTGTTCAGTTATGTAAAAGTCCAGTTTGAGGTGTAGAACATTACATACAGATTTAGGCGACAAGATTAGGAATTTTGTGTTCATGACCGTGGTTTATTTGTACAGAGAGAATTAGCTCTTGATTGTGAACCGCTATGGCAAGACGAAGGTTAAGTGATCGTGTGAAATGGCAAGTCATAGGCATGCATACCACTGGTATGTCATGCAGAGAGATTGGCAGACAGCTGAACATTAACCATACTGTAATCAGTCGTTTGATTGCAAAACATGGGCAAACTAACGAGGTGAAGGACAGGCCTAGATCTGGAAGACCGAAGAAGACTACTGCCCGTGATGATCGAGCCCTAGTACGCCTTGTTAGGAGATCTCCATTCACCAACAGCAGAGTGCTCAGCCAGCAATGGGAAACGCGCAATAGAGTGTCAATGTCTACCGTCAAAAGGAGACTGTATGCTGCTGGCATGAAAGCTAGGAGACCTGTCAGACGTCCTCTCCTCACTGCACACCACAAAGAGGAGCGTCTGAGGTGGTGCAACGAAAGAAGACACTGGAACATGAGATCCTGGAGACGGGTACACTGGTCCGATGAAAGTCGGTTCCTGCTTCATGCCACAGATGGTCGAACTCGTGTATGGAGGTCCAGACGCACGGCGTACGACAAACGTAACATCATGGAAGAAGTTCCATTTGGTGGAGGTTGCGTTATGATATGGGGGTGCATCTCATCTGATTGTAAGCTGGATCTGTTGACTGTACCTGGAACACTAAATGGACAAAGATATCAAGATTCCATACTGGATAGAGTTGTGGTCCCTCATTTTGTAAATCATGCACCTGGAACCCACCCTATATTCATGAATGACAACGCCCGACCACAACGTGCTAGAGCTGTGCATGAATACCTCCGCCAGAATGCCATCGAAACCCTACCATGGCCAGCAAGGAGCCCTGACATGAACCCTATTGAGCATATCTGGGACATTCTGGGAAACATGGTGGGAAGGAGGGATCCTCCTGTGCAGAACCTACAGGAATTAACAGACGCACTCCATCTTGAATGGCAACGAATACCACAATGGCGTATCAGTCGGTTGGTGACCAGCATGAGACGTCGTGTCCAGGCCGTCATCCAGGCACAAGGTGGATATACCCGGTATTAATAATGACAGTCTCAAACTCGTGCACAGATGTTAAACTTCGTTTTCAGACACCATTAATGACAATCTAGCCACGTGTGTCAACTGTAGGGCAATAGTTGTCAGTTGTGTCAACGTAACCATATTCAGCCCTCGTTTTCAAGTTCAAACAAAAACATACAGTGTTTCCCCACCATCATAATCAGCATTCCTCTAGTTGCATTATTACCTCTTGCACTAAGATGGATGGGTACATAAATGTTTATGCTATTGCTTTCTTCATAGCACATGAATATACCCTCGCATGTGCGTAAAAATAGGGTGGTGCTTAACTTTTGCACAGGTG
This sequence comes from Chaetoderma sp. LZ-2023a, assembly GCA_034401795.1. Taxonomy (NCBI): domain Eukaryota; kingdom Metazoa; phylum Mollusca; class Caudofoveata; order Chaetodermatida; family Chaetodermatidae; genus Chaetoderma; species Chaetoderma sp. LZ-2023a. The sequence continues at coordinate 9,760,241 of CM067374.1, forward strand.
TATATAATCAATACATTCCACAATATTAGTGCAGGAGTCCAACTTAACACTATTCACACCTGGAATTATTTCCATTTTTGTTTAATCTTCTGGTTGTGTGTTAAAGCTGCAACATCAGCCAATCAAAATCATTTCAAAATTAAAACATTTCGAAACATTACAGTATTTGATCTGCATTTTGAAAGGGTTAATTAAAACCATATTCTACATTAGGGTTAACCCTTTCATCCGTATAGATTATTTTTGCTTTACGGAATATTTTGTTGAATATATTGAAAGTTTGAAACTAATTTGACTGGGAGTTACAACAGACCACAGTCAAATTATTTTCAAAATATTCAACAGCTTAGATCTATAGTTGTCATGTAATTGAGACATTGGAAACGCAAGACGACCAAAATGGTTAGCATAATCGTTATAATCATTTTCAGATGTGAGTTTTCACTTGAGAACGGTACACAACAAACAGCCTCTGAATCGTGTACCTACAATGTATGATCAAGATGTTTTGACTGTTTAAGAGGACGAAGAAATTTTGTTAAATGGCATTTTAGTCGTGCCTCGCAAGTCAGTTTGTTAATCTGTCTGTCAATTTTTTTTACATTTAAGACAAAGCTGCCTATGTTGCAATTATAGTGTGGTGCACTTGTTTACATTGTCAACTGAAATCCTGGTCTGTGCTAAAGCTGCACAGACTCCTTGCCAGCAGAGCTATAGTAACAAGTAAATTCTGCCACCCTGACAATTATGAACTAGCCATTAGTTTGCAGATTCAATGAGTGCTTTTAGCAATTACCTCAGAGAGATGTTACCATTCAATTTCCTTTTGAATAAAAATTTTGTGTAATCATCTTATTATTAAAGTACTGCACACTGTTAATGGGTAAGACAAAGCCAACTCTCAGAGACAGCAAGACTGTATTAACAAGAGGCACAAGAAGGGTATGTGACGCTCACCTGAACCATTAGCCTTTGAACCATTTGCGTGACATGGTGCATGCTTTTACTACAGTAGGATCCTGCCAGTCAAATTTTGATAAAATCCATCAATGGTCACTTAAGGAAGAGATGCATTTTGACAATATCCTGTCAACTTTTCATAAAAGCTAGAATGTTCACCCAAACAATTTACCAAGCACAGTTATGAATAGAAGTCCTGGAGCCCAGCATGCTAGAATCCTATAGCTTCCATATGGTAATTCTAAACAAATTTGGTTGAAATTCGTCAAGCGGATAAGGAGATGTGTGTTGACAATTTCTGGTATATCTTTCATAAAATCTAAGATTTTCACCACAAAAAATGATGAAGCAAAATTCTTAATAGAAATCCTGAAGCCTGTCACAATATGGTGATTCTAACCAAACTTAGTTGAAAGCTGTCAAGCGCTAAGGAGGAGATGCATTTTGACAATTTCCAGTAAATCTTTCATAAAATCTAAGATTTTCATCCAAACAATTGACCAATCAAAACTCTGAATAAAGGTTCTAGAGCCTACAACAATAGGATGCTTTCAGTCAAGTTTGGTTAAAATCTGCTAAGTGATTTAGGATGGTTTAAAGCAAAGGTTGACGGATGGACGACGGATAACAGATGGACGGTTGCCATGGCATAACCTCACTTGGCCATTCTGGCCAGGTGAGCTAAAAACTGCACCAATTGTCCATGACATGTCAATAATATTTGAGTTCCCCCAATTGCCAAACAAATAATAATTTACGGGTTGTCTCAGTGCGATGTCAAGATTGCATGCCTCAGTGAGATGTCTGATTGCTCCAGTCTTCTACATGCCAGGCTATAACTTATTGAGTATGGACAGACCATGAGAAATGATACTGGAATGACAAGAACTTTGCTCTTTTTCTGAAACGCATTTCTAACTAGATGATATAAATCAAATAATCCACCCCACCTACTCCCACCCCCACCCGCAATGGCAGCCATGTTCGTGGGATGACATAATCCCACTGATTTGGATAGACATATGGATGGATACAAAGGCAAATTGGAGCTAATAATTATAAACTAAGAAGTTTCGTCACAGTACTCCAAGCAAAAATAAAGTTATTGAACAAAAAACCCAAATTTGCACAGACGAACAGACACAAATTCAGAGATAAAGGTATGGACAGACGGATGGATGAGCTGACTGACCCACAAAATAATGTACATTTCCCTAGAAACATAGCTAATGTTCCCATGAAGTTTTGTCACAATACTCCAAGCAAAGATAAAGTTATTGAACGAAAACCCAAAATTTGCACTGATGGACGGACACAAATTCAGAGACAAACGGCGCCCATGTTTTTTGATGGATCAACTTCCTTTGGACAAATTTCGGCCTGATGCATTCGGCGGTTCTGGAGGAGTAATTTCCGTGAAAACCAGGTCATCCAAGATGGTCGCCGAACCATTTGGTCAAGTCCTCTTGAACAAAATTAGCTTACCTCTTGGCCTAGATGAGGATTCCCCAAGTGGTTTCGGAGAAGATTTTTAAAGACATTTCTTGAAATTGGACGAAATCCAAAATGGCCGCTGGGCAAATTGGCTGATCGGGTTCATTTGAACAAACTTGGATCCTTATGCCCTAAGGATGCTTTTTGCCAAATATAATTGAAATCGGCCTGGGAGTTCTCGAGAAGACATTTTAAATTTCCCATTGCTTTAGCATGGGAGCTTTTGACGAGAAGATTATGCAAGATGGCCACCAAGCCGTTTATCCGACAGTTTCGAAAATTGCAAATTTGACCTCAGAATACCCAAAAACATACATAGAACCAATTTTGGCCCCAAAATCCATCAAATAAAAAAATCCAATATGTCCGCCAAACACGCTACATTTTGATTGGCACACAGCGGCCATGTCTTTTGACGGGGCAACATCCCTTGAACAAACTTTGATGGCCCTTAGTCCCTAATCATATCTCCCAAATTTTGGCCTGATCTATTCAGCCGTTCTGGAGAAGTCGTTTTCTGGAAAACTAGGTCATCCAAGATGGCTGACGAACCATTCGATCAATCAAGTTGTCTTGAACAAACTTGGCTTACCTCATCGCCTCGATGAGGTTTTATAAGTTTTGAATCGATTCCCCAAGCCGTTTCGGAGAACAAGATTTTTAAAGACATTTCTAAAAATTGACCGAAATCCAAGATGGCCACCGGCCAAATTGGCAGATCGGCTTCGTTTGAACAAAATGAAATCTCTATGCCATAAGAATGCTTCCTGCCAAATATAATTCAAATCGGGCCAGTAGTTCTCGAGAAGACATTTTAAATTTCCCAATTGCTTTAGTATGGGAGCTTTTGGCGGGAAAATGATCCACGATGGCTACCAAACCGTTTATCCAACAGTTTAGAAAATTGCTAATTTGAGATCAGAATACCCAAAAATCTATATAAAACGAATTTCGGCCTCAAAATCCAATATGGCTGCCAAACACACTATATTTTGATTGGTCCACTGCGGCCATGTTTTTTGGTGAATCAACTTCTCTTGAACAAACATTAATCGCGCTTAGTTGCTAATAATATATCACAAATTTCGGCCTGATCGCTTCAGCGGTTCTGGAGAAGAAGTTATTTTCGCTAAAACTAAGTCAACCAAGATGGCCACCAAACTATTTGACCAATTAAGTTCGCTTGAACAAATTTGGTTGAGCTCTTGCTCTAGATCATATTTCATGAGGTTTCCTTCAATCCCTCAAGCGGTTTCGGAGAAGATTTTTAAAGATGTTTCTAAAAATCGGCCAAAATCCTAGATGGCCGCCAGCCTAATTGGCCGGTCGGTTTCATTTGAACAAACTTGGATCCCTATGCCCTAAGGATGCTTCCTGCCAAATATAATTGAAATTGGCCTAGTTGTTCTTGAGAAGAAGTCGTTTAAAGGAAACGTTGACGGACGAATGACCGACGGTCGCCACGACATAAGCTCACTTGGCCTTTCAGGCCAGGTGAGCTAGAAATTAATCAGATTCAGTAGTTAGATCCAGGGATAACCATGGCACCTTAAAGATTACAGATCACTGCCCACATAGCTAAATAATGCTTTGACCCATGCAAATTAGTATTTTGGATAGTGAAGGTTCTTGAATGAGATCCACAAACTGGTCAGAGACCTGTGTATACTGTACAGACATTAGAGCATAATCTATAACAGGGATGGTACCCCTTTCTGTGCTTGAAATTCTATTACTTTTCAAGACGAAAATTAACAAATTCCATTACCTCTGAAAATTAATATCTAGATTTGTATAAAACTTATGATATAGCGCCAAAAATAAGATCAGAGATATTCTGCAAAAATGTCTGAATATTGCAAAAACCAAGCCACAGCCTTGTTTTGATAAGCTGTTGCCATAATTTGTATTGCATAGAGATTATTTATCATGTTTATGCCAACAGATTTCTTTTTATTTTACATGATTACCATTTTCCATGACCTTTCCATGACCTATCATTAAAACACTGATTTTCCATTACTTTCTAAGTCAGGAATTTAAATTTTCAAATTCCATGACTTTCCAGGATTTCCACGATCAGTACGAACCTTGCTATAATTACCATAGAATGGATGGCCACCCATATATGGGTACAAAATTAAATCATGACCGAGTTGTTCAAAGCACATCCAACATTAACTCTATTTTTCATCTTACATAATTCCAGCCACAGCATAATACATAATTAGAGCTTTTGGCTCAACTCATTTGTCATAGAAAATGTCAATTTGCAGACCAAGAGATAATTTTGACAAGTTTACCACTGGAATGACTGGCTCAGTTATCGAGCCAGTCATTCCAGTAGTAAATTTTCAACAAAGCAAATCAATAAATTGATGTATGCTAACCCGAAGGCATACTCTGCAGAGAAACTGAATGGATAAAAGCAAAATCTAAGTTTCTCTAAATAAACACACTTAGACTTTGCTTGGCACCATATGAAAAATACATATACAAGCTATGTTCAAAATGAACAGAGATATTTTCTGTAATAATCAATACCAAGTTTGGTGACCACATGTAAAAATGTCTTGAAACAATGGCCCGGAGAAACATTTTCTGTGATATTCAGTCGACCATGAAAAGTAGGTCAGCATGACCTACTTTTCATACTGTGCACACCTCGCTAAGATGCATCCACATACCAAGTTTGGTGACCATATGTGAAAAAGTATTGACACTATAGTCTGGACAAACATTTTCTGTGATATTCAATCGACCATGAAAAGTAGGTCAGCATGACCTACGTTTGACCTACTTTTGATACTCTGCATACCTTCTCCCTAAGATGCATCCACATATCAAGTTTTGTGACCATATGTGCAAAAGTCTTGAAACTATGGCACAGACAAACATTTTCTGTGATATTCAGTCGACCATGAAAAATAGGTCAGCATGACATACTTTTGAGCTACTTTTCATACTCCACACACCTTCTCCCTAAAATGCATCCACAAACCAAGTTTGGTGACCATATGTGAAAAAGTCTTGAAATTATTCCCTGGACAAACTTATATATGGTGAATGGACGGACGGATGGATGAACGGACAAAGCGGCGACTATATGCTCCAGCGAAATATTTTCGGGGCGCATAAAAATAGCTTTGCCAGTCCATGGTTTGCAAAATGAATATTTCTCAAAATTCCTGCTAAAGCTGTTTTGGCAGGCTTGAATGTTAAATGGATTAATGGTCAGGATTGGTCAACTTAACCCTTTAATGGCCAAGATTGGTCAAGAAATTCTAAGATTTTGCTCACTGAATGGTCATTTGTTAAGGCCAACAGGACTATTTTTAGAAATCGTCCACCGGATTGATTGACTGGCTTGCTTTTCAACTTAGCCAGCTATTCCAGTGGTAAATGTTTAAAAAAATAGTCTTCTCTTAGCCAGCAAATGGACATTCTTCAATACCAGAGGCTTTGTGACAATGCTACTTAGTTAACAGGATTCATAGACCTGCAGTATGAAATTCCATACAGAGTCCAGAACTAATCTATCAAATTCCAGACCAACTTTATGAAGCCTCCAATCAATTTCCATTTCAAAGCAACAATTTTCAGAAAACTCACAGTTAGTAGCCGAGCTCGCAAAATAATAAAGATAATAGTGATATTCAGTTTACGAGGATTTTTAATGTATTTATTTCTATTGAATAAATAGCTGTAGTTTGTCACGGGATAACATGTTCAGATTCATAGTACTTAACCATTTAACCCTTGAATTTGTTCAAAAGAATTTAAATTTTCTCATAGAAGATGTTCATTTGCAGACTAAGAGGACTATTTTTTTTAATTTACCACTGGAATGACTGGATCAGTTATCGAGCCAGTCATTCCAGTGGTAAATTTTCAAATATATTCATCGCTTTGTCTGTAAATGGACATTTCTCAAGACCATTTTTGGCTGATATGAGTGACAGGATACCAATACTGAATGATAGAAATACTGAAATACATCTATAGCAGGTTGTGTTATCAGTGCTGGTATGGTAGATTGAGACAAATGTAATTCATCCATATGTTAAGTTTAAGTGTTACGTCAATATAAGTAAGTAACATATTTTCAACGCCCAATTCATGAAATGTGCTAGGCGTTTACATTCAAAATCATCCAGGCGAATGAACATTTACGCTGAAGCCCTCTGTCAGAAGACATCTGCTGTTGATGTTACATATTTTGACTGTCATTATAGTCTCGTCATCAGTTCCAAATATATTTTACAATAGTTCAAGATTTGTTGCAAATCCAGTATGTCCAGCAGAGACAAGCCGCAACCTTGGCTATTCCTGATGATTAATTTTGCGACTGTTTTTTTTTAGATCAGTTTGAAATTTGATACGTAAATCGGAGTAAGTTTATGAAAGAACTCTGTCGAAATGGACGATGGGTCAGAAATCCAGTATGGGTGCCAACTACAAGTAGTGATATGAGCTGTGTCATTGCGTTAGAAATGTTATGAATCAAATTTAACTCGTTCTCAAGATTATTGATTACACTCTCCTTAACATATCACCATACTATGCATCGTTTACAAAGGTCTGGCTAGCAACCGGAATGCACAATATACAGCATGCTCTATGCTGAAATATACAATTATTTGGTATTGTCAACAGGATTGTATTTGCATATGTAAATGCTTCGCTGGACACAGCAGCTGATCAAACGCCTGGTCGTGAAACCATCTATGGTTGACATGTTGCCTGAAATATAAACAAAATATGTTCTACATAAAAAGAACCACAACATCAGCAGCAATCGCAAGAAAAGTCAAATTGTTGCTTTATGAACGTTAATTTTTAGGCAGACCAAGATACTATTTTTATAAAATTTACCACTGGAATGACTCGCTCTGTCATCGAGCCAGTCATTCCAGTGGTGCAATCTCTAAAATAGTTTCCTTGGCCAAAAAATGCACATTTCTCAAGTTTCAAAGCAACTCTAAATGCTGGTTGTTCATCAGTATGACCACTAACCCTTTAACACATAGGCCATCCACTGGAGATAATAAAAATAAATATGACTGGAAGCCATTGCTGCCATAGGAAGCAACTGCTTCCAGTCATATTAATTTCAAAAGATTGAACAAAATATGTTAAACTTCGCAGAATATACTTGGAATTGTCATTGAAAGGGTGTGGTGAAGCCACTCAAGCCAGCCAAAACCAGTCTCTGTAGTGCTCTTGAGACATGTCCATATGCAGGCCAGCAAAAGACTATTTTGGAAATTTGTACCAGAGGAATGACTGACTGGCTTTGTCATTTCGGTGGTAAATTTTCAAAAAAGTCTTCTTTTGGCATGCAAATTATTGATATTCAATAAGCAAATATTTTTGGACCAAACTTAGCTATTAAAGGGTTAACTAAAACGTATACTGAACTTAACTGGACCGATTGGAGCAACCGACAGACTTTAACAATCACGAGAAAATTCTACTTGTTTCTTTATGAGTGTCCATTTTTAATCGGACCAAGAGAACACTATTTTTAAAAAGTTTACCACTCAAATGACTTGCGCCGTCATCGAGCCAGTCATTCCAGTGCTAAATTCCAAAAATAGTGTTCTTAGCCAACAAAAGCATATTTCCCAAACTCACAGTAAATGCTGGTTTTTGGTCAGTTTGACAATTAACCCTTTCACCGATAAATTCAATGTATCTCAATCTCAGGGCAAACAAACAGGAATTCTTTTGAAAAAGTAAAAGGTGATTGACTGAAAACCACTGCTGCCTTAGGCCGCAACTGCTTTCAGTCATATTAATTTCAAAATATTGAACAAAACATAGTATATGCATCGCAAAGAATGTACTTGGACTTGTCGTTGAAAGGGTATGGTGAAGCCGCCGCCGGCCAAAACCGGCCTCAGTAGTGCTCTTGAGGAATGTTCATATGCAGGCTCATATGCAGAGAAGACTAGTTTTGAAAATTGCACACACACGCGCGCGCGCGTGCGTGCGTGCGTGCGTGCGTGCGTGCGGTGATGATTCCAGTCCAAGGGCAGCCATTTATGTCTAATTCCTGTTGTCTGAAATGTATGATGGCTTCGCTGGCACTGAGGAAGTCAGAACCTATCAGGGCATCGTTTTGAATAGAGGCAATTACATCTCGCTGTATGAATTGCATTTCCATCTGTATCACGAGGTTTACCAGTAGGAACGTCGGCTCCGGTAGCTGTTTGTAAAAATATGTTTGTAGGTCTAAGGAGTGGCTTTTTATGAGGTGGAATTCTCTCATACAAGTGCTTGTTAAAAACGGTGATGGAAGCTCCAGTGTCACCGTGGCACTGGTCGAAACGCCACTAAACAAGCAAGCACACCTGTATATTACTTTGCGGTGTGCTTGTAGAAGAGTTTCCAGTGATACTGCTTGAGGGATTTCTTTTGGTGCAGTATCATCCTGTATGTAGTCCGTTTGCTTTTGGATAGCTTCCGTGAGTGCAATCGATGGCTGAGTGAGGAAGGGACCAACACGTCATTGCCGCTACTCTGATTGCTTACGCAATGGCAGAGCTGGCGGTAGCAATGGCGGTGTTGTTGATGCTGGTGTGCTGTATCATGAATTGGTGTAGACAGCTGTCGGGACAGGACTGGTGCAGTCACGGATAAGAGCCAGCTGTGTTAGCCACTTCTGACAATGCATCATGGGATGTTTAGTGGATGCGAAAAAGAAGCAGTAGCGGCGCTGAGGTTTGCCGCTCTTTGGATGATGCTTCTTCTTGCGGATCCATGATGCTGAAGGCTGACCACTGTCTGTGTTGCTGTTACTGCTGCTAGATGCGGTGGGTGATGTTGTTAGGACATGTGAGTTGCATACCACCAAGGGGCACTAGGTGTTAAGTGCTTTGGCTGCGGGTCGTGGTGCTTGTATAAACGTTGATTCAGTGGAGGTGCTAGAACCAACCACTGCCGTTTTACATAGGAAAGAAGGTTTGTGAGATGCGGAGGTTGTGGTGTCACAACCTCTCGCAGAGGGAGATGTTGGCAGTGCCACGGATGCAGTGCGCATGTTTGGTACAGATTCAAGTGAAGCCGGGTGGGTGTGGTTGTGTACTGTTGCATAAGTAGTATTTTGAGTTGTAGTGTTAGCCACCTGGCGTTGTTGTTTGGAGGCCGTAGTTGAGCCGGGTTGTGAGAGTGGGCACAGAAGTGACTCTATAATCGGTGCCCGTTCTAGTTCAACAAGGACTCACGTTGCGGTGTACGTCAGTCAGCGGTTGGAGTTGTAGATGGAGGCCGATTTGGGCATCGTTCCTTACAGTGACCTGGCTGACCACATCCATAGAATGTTTTTGGCGGCTGTGCGTGCGTGCGTGCGTGCGTGCGTGCGTGCGTGCGTGCGTGCGTGCGTGCGTGCGTGCGTGCGTGCGTGCGTGCGTGCGTGCGTGTTGTTCGTGCGTGCGTACAGGAAGCTGGTCGTGTAGTCTACTGTGTGGCGACGGTGGTGCTGAGCGTGGTGACTAAATTAGTGAGTGTGGAGATCTGTTTGGTGTTGTTGTTCTGGTTTCCGCATCCGGGGACGTTGTTGTGCTGTGCCCCCCCCCCCCCCCCCAATGGGGCTGGCCGCGCCCTCTTCCTCTAGGAGCGTGATTATAACTGATGAGGTGTTCAGATTTTGTGGTGCGCGGGTCTGTTACTGATGCAGATGTAGGTGCAGATGTGATGTTGGCGGCGATTAGGAGGTGTATTACATTTACCTCATTACCGTTACCTCATTAATTGGATTCAATTGGCGGCGATTGGCGGTTTTTCCTGCTCCAAGAAATTCTCGATTCTGACAGCAGTTGCTGTCAATGATTTTAAATTATTGTTCTATTAGCAACAGTTTTTCTTTGAAGGCGGGCTCACCACTCAATGCGTCGATGAAGGTGTCGAGATGAAGATGCGTAACTCCCTCGTGATTGGTGCTGGGGTATGCGCGTGTAACAATTTGCCGGATATGACTTGTTAACTCCGGCAGAGTCTCCCCAGCTCATCCACGCAAGTTTTTAAGCTGAAAACGACTAATTTCTCTGAGGGCGGTGTCTCCAAATCTTTCCGAACAGCGCGTTCCGTGTATGTTGGTGTGGAGTCTGGCCCCAAATCTGCCTGGACTTACGTGATTTGCCCAACAGCTTTGCAGCCAGATACTCTCCCATTTGTTTATCCGTCCATCAGTTTGTGAGGCTAATGATTTCGAACTGGCACGTGTAATTGGCCCAGTCACTCTCCCCACTGATTCGGGAGGGAGAATGACACGGCCATGGCCATGATATGGTACTATAGGCGTGAATCCGGGTGGCGGTGCTAGGGAGAATGGTGTGAACACGGATGCTGGTCTGCATGTTGGTGGTGGTGATGACGGTGGTTGTTCCCACTTCTGGTCTTGCTGATACCATGTCCGAGAAGGTGATTCCCGATGATGATGTTGTGTGCAATACGTGGGTTCCACTGAATACTGCCCTGATGCGGGTTTATAGACAGGTGTTGGTCTATAAACTGGTAGAGGCATTCCGTGTATATGATGCGGAAGTTTCGTAGGTCGCTGTGACGGGCGTTCTTCGTACGGAGGTGGTCCAAGAGATTGATGGGGGTGGTGCGTGCCATGTGATGACGTGTTCCTTCTGGTATAATATTGAAATTGATGTTCCACATCTCCCGGTTCATGTCGCGGTACAGATGGATAATACAGCAACGACGTTCTGATAGGAGATGCGGGACACAGTGCTTGAGGTGTAGCCATTGGTCACCTTCTGATGATACGGGTGAACGCAATGGTCGTGAAGAATTGGTGTCCCCCTGTAGGGGTCTTTGTCATGGTCGACTATGATTCGGCAAAGGTGTTGGTGCCTATGGTGGATATCCGACAATGTGAAGTATTGAGTCTCAGTACCCACCTGTGAGGCATCGTGGAAGGTCCCCTCGCTGATCGGCGAATACTTGTGTTGAATCGGTGCTGGTAGTTCCGCACCGGGGAAACTGCTGGCATAGTCGGTGAGCATGCGTGCACTTCTCCCATCATATGATGCTACTTCCATATCTAAGGAGTGCTGATCATCAAATGAAGGAGAGTGAAATGCGTGTGTGTTGAGGGTAGGCGTGGGTTCGCTTCTCGTTCGAGCCCCAGATCGGGTGCCACTTGTAGCTCACGGGGGTAGGCACTGATCCATCATGCTGCTCTGCTCCATTGCACCACATGTACAGGATGCACAGAGGGCTGATTAGCTCCAGTTCTCGGGGTTACAGATCCCGTATCGTGACTCTCCTAAAAGTACAAAGACCGACGTCTAGAGCCGGTGGAACGATAATGTTCCAGTGGAGCCTTGCGACCATTGCCGCTGAGATTTAACCTCACCGTCTCGTCCCAACTATTTGTGTCACCGGTATGACAGTCCATGACTCATTTTAGGAGCCTAGATAATTAAAAATATACTATACAAACAATGGTACTCGTTTGTTAGCATGAGAGAGAAAATATACAGTACATAGAACTAAGTTCATGTCGTGTTAACGTGGATTCGTCAGCGGTACCTCACCGACCCTTATATATCCGTGAAGTATCCCTGCAAGGGAGCGTCATAACGAGGCCACTTATATAGTTTAATATAAACCATTATTCAGTTGACAAAAATATTATTGTTGCGAGAGGAAAGTGCCTCACGCGGGCCTCCGTCACAGGAAAATGCCTTCAACGACGAAGCGGAGGAAGAGAGCTGGCAAAAAGGGATACTCTCTTGTTCAAACATATGCTAATTGTGTAGCACGGTGTACCTAATGAAGCTGTATACTATTGTGATGCACGCTGAATTACCTGAAGTTTGGGTGGGTGATTTCCAGAGAATTCAGATACCGTCATCTTATGTAGATTAAAGATACTGTTTTGGTAGTTGTCGCTTAATGTATGCAGTCCTTCAACTGATACCCTAAACTAACCTTTAGTTGTTAGGTCGGTGTTCCAAGCTTTGGCCACAAGTGGCAAGCAGTTCTACCTATCTTTCTAATGCATGCCTAACTGGCGGAAATGCTTGGTTTCCAGATGGTCACCTTACGGAGCATCCCCCTCAGAAAAACAGCGAGCAAACATATACTTTTATGGTGGTGATAAGGAGACGGATATCCAACTATAGTGACCTTCCCGTGAGGGCATGGTGCATTCCAAGATCGCACCCAGTCACTATGAAGAGCTAGCGGGAGATCAGTGTCCCGTCCGTCACCCGGCGTGTTGAGGACAGATCATGTAGGATCTGCTTTCGGAAACTAACATTTTACCTGTTGTTAGGGTTATGTTAAAAATTCCCATAGATGCACTGTTGGCCGGTTAAAATTATATACTGTTTTCACAGTCTTTCCTACTTTGGCATGGATACTGGGGAAGGGTGTCCGGAATCGACACTTTAGTCTTCACTGCTCAGAAGCCCCAATAGTTTCCAGAGTCAGCTCGCACCAACGTGTCGGAGGGAGGTCCAGACAATTATAAGCCTTATGGCTGGAGGAATATAGGAAGAAACAATTGCTCATATATTAAGAAGGAGGCCCTAAGGTATATGGCCAATTTATACCACCTAGCCGGAGTGCGGTGTTACATATCCGCTATATCTGGAAAAGAGGCTTACACAAATGACTTCTAGCGAGTGACCATTCCTAACTACTTCTAAACCTATCTTATCGACCTAGAATAGCCAGGTTTAGTCCTGAGTGATCTTAGTGAACAATGATGCTGTTGAAATAAGGTGATGCGGTTTGATGTTGCTGTATAGTGTAGCCTAATGCACTGCGGTCCTGGTATTTTATATAAAATAAACAAAACAAATAACTAGGATGGCTCCTGCCATATACATAACTAACTATCACAGTACTGACAATAGTTATGGTCACCGGACCCTGAGGAGCTTTTCAATATCACAAAACAAGGATAATATATTCAGTAAAAAGATAAACTATAAAATGCGGTCTTAGATGACCGGGTGGTACCTATTAGTCATCAGTACCTATGAATGTAAAAATACAATAATACGAAAATACAGTTAGCTGAGTACTTATTAGTCATCGGTACAGAAAAAGTTCATAGATCACAGTAGATTATACATTCCAGATGAGGAACGCGAGATGGCTCGATTCTGTAGCTGCTAAGCAGGTATCCGAATGCGAACTGTTGATGCGGCTCACTCCCAAAGATGGTGAAGAAGAACGATTGCAGATGCCCACTAGATAGTCATATTAATTTAAACAGTATGACAAAAGGTTCCATACTGTAACGGAAGTTGAAAGCTGTCCTGTAGTAATGAATGGCTACAGTTGAATGTTAAATAATGATGCATGTGCATCTTCCATGTACACAGTACTTGATGAACCGCATAGCTCATGCAACGCACCAGGCAAAGTCCCACTAGACTGTGGTCTAAAAAGTTAAATGTTATACACAATACATTGCATGGAGTTTGATTACCACATTTGGCGTGGTTCGGCATTTCTGATGAGTTGTCCACCAAGAATCACCACTCGTTCCACATACTACAAGTTCTTTACATCGGGGCCGCAAGGCCCACCCGTAGGAAGGCTCCTCTGATGCTGTTGGAAATGAGGGTTCCTTCTTTTTAGATTTATTTATTTGCCCTCGGGTGATATCCTCCCGAGAGCATACAAAAGCGGATGCGGTGGTTGTGTGCCAGAGAATAAGAGCTGGAATCCGAGAGGCACTGCTGTGGTTGTATGGAAGTCAGTAAGCTTTTATCCGCGTCTTGTACTGCTCTGCCCACACAGCCTACCACCTTCTCTCTCGTCGAAGTCTGGGTCTCGATTCTCAGTTCTTTGCTCCTTTTATACTCCTCATGCCATCATAGCGAGAACGCTCAGCCAATCAACGTGCGATCTGTAGCCAATCAGTGTGCGAGCTGGAATGACAAGGACATTATCACATGATAAACATCCTCCCTATTCAATTAGTACATAGACGCGCTTATGACATTTTCAATATTTTGAGCATAATTTAAGCAGGAAAATAAGGATAACTCGGCCATTTCTGGACTGATTTTAAAATGGTTTACAGTTTTGAATTTCTCGTTTCATACCGGTCCTGATAGGTACCAAGCACAACGATGATAGCATAACTTGAAAAAATTACATGCACCAACTCGGTACATTTTAGTATGCATTTTCTCTCAACGCTGACACATGTTGTCAGGGAAGTTCTGATGCGCGTGCATGCGCGCTACATGATCGTACGGACCTAGTCATTTTAGAAACCTCTCTTATGTGGCCCTATACATGCATACTATCATACTAAGGGGGGGGGCGTGCTCAGAACGTACCCGGAACAGCCGTCCAATACCCGGCTGAGCTGGGATGGTCCGTACCTGTCCGGCCGATCCGCATTACATTCTCATTGTGCGAACATGGCATGTGGCTGACTAAGCCTAAATTCCAGCTCGATAGGATAGGTTTATAGTAGTAGGGACGATTACTCTGTAGGAGACATTTCATGTAAGTCTCTTTTCCGGGAGTAGCGGATATGTAACACCGCACACTGGCTAGATTGTATAAATTGGCCATATACCTTAAAGCCTCCTGTTCTAATGAATATAATAGTAATTGTTTCGGTCTACACTCCTCCAGCCTCCGAGCTTATTAATTGTTTGGACCTCCCTCAATTACGTTGCTTAGAGCTGACTTCGAAACTATTGGGGTTTCAGAGTGGTTACAAACAAAGTGTCGATGACCACACACACTTCCCCTGTATCTTCGGATACTAGCTGGTTAGAAAACCATGCCAAAGTAGGAATATTGCGAACATTTTATAGTTACTGGGCTGCAGTGCATCTCTGGACGAATTTCACTTAACGCTAAAGACAAGTAAAATGTTAGTCCCTGGGTTCGGATCTCATATGATCCGCCCACGATATGCTAGTGACGGACAGGACACAGCTCCCCATATAATTCGACAAGTGACTGGGTGTTGTCTTAGAACCCACCACGCCTTCACGGGAAGGTCACTATAGTTGGATAGATGCCTCTTTGTTCCCACCATAAACTTATATGTGCTTTTCAATGCTTATGTAATGTGACTTGTCCCTGTGCTGTTATATGTGGTCGTGATGCGGTGGTGACAGGATCGTCATATGATTCTGGAGTTGCCACCTCATGACATATCCGCACGCTGTCTAAACTGAGTGGGATGCTCGATGACGGTGACCATGACTAAAGCGGCAACTATTAATTCAGTATCTTTGAACTTACATAAGGTGACGGTGTTAAATTCCATGGAAATCATCCACCTCATCTTCACGTAATACAGCGTGCATCACAATAACTTATAATTTCACTAGGTTGACTCTTTTAATAGCATAGTTTGAACAAGAGAGTGACCCTTTTTGCCATCTCCCTTCCTCCGCTTCGGCGTTGTAGGCATTTTCCTGTGACGGAGGCCCGTGCGAGGCACGTTCCTCTCGCAACAAATAACGTTTGTGTTAGGGGTAAATTTAGTTTATATTAAACTTGCTAAGTAGCCGCGCTAGGACTCTCCCTTACGGGGATGCCTCACAGGTTATGATCTATGAGGTACCTCTGGCGATGACCATGATGGCGAGTCATCAACTGGACCCTATGTACTTGACTTCTCTCTTGTAGCAGCAAACGAGTACCGTTGTTTGTCTGCTGCATCTAATTAATGTATGTATTTAATTATGTCCAGGCAATGGAGCAAATGGACCATCACACCAGTGACACTAATAGCGAGGATGAGACCATGACGTTTAACTTCCGTGGCGATGGTCGCACGGCCCCACTGCAACGTGAACATTCCACCAGCTCTAGAAGTCGGTCTTTGTATAGCTTGGACACGCACACCACCGGATCCGCAACCCCGAGGTCCACAGCTAACCAGCAGCCTCACCCCAACGCACCACGTATCCATGGTGCCATGGAGCGAGAGTATCCGCAGACCAGCATGCATGCCCGGAGGCTACGGGACATGACGGCTCATTTGCTGGTCAAAAATGTCTGACGCTACCAATAATTTGTAAAAAGGTGTACACAGGATGCTGGGCCGCCTCCATTAGGCTGGTGTCGGTGGTTCCTCCTTGCTGAAGAACGCCTGATGTGAGACTAATAGGACTCACATGAGTGCGCCTATAGTCTTTTAATGCAGAAGTACTATGCCCGAAACATGTCCTAGTAGAACATTTGTGTAAAAGTTACATACAACCTCACCACAAACGTACAGAATCCAACTCTTTAAAGACCTGTTTGGTAATGCATTGTAATTTGAAGACAGCTGGATATTGTTGAAGACCATTTGGCAAGGAACTGAAGAGACGTATCATGAGCTAGCAAGCCAGATATGGCTGGATAGTATCTGATGCGCATCCATTGGATACTCGTGTACACAGGAGCGGGAATCAGTGTGAAACTTTCGTTGCTGCTATCGCAGGAAATGGTGCTCTCAAGCAATAACTCAACATCTCTAACTTAAGGAGTATGACTGAGTTTGTGAATACAACCAGTTTACGTGATTTCACGGCAGTATGAACGTATACGACTTGTAATTGCATATATATATATATATATTTCACACACCACTAATAACTTAACTCACACCCTACATGGACTTGGTCTATTCTCACTCTGGACCGTTAAACGCCTTCCCTTGGACAGACCCAATGACATTCTGTTAAATGGTTTAACGTTGGCCTAATATTCACCCACCATTGGGCCAACATATTTAGCAAATATTGGACAAATATTACAAACAAAGTTATTTTAGATATATGCAAACATTTGTTTCTTATCATAAAGTTTGGGAAATATGTTTAGCACATTGGCAAAATAAGGTCCATATTTAATGAAATGTGTAAATCATGGTCGACAGTTATCATGTTAAACCAAATGTTTGCCAGGCATATGGTAGCAACAGAATGTGTTGTTGTTGTTGTTGTTGTTGTTGTTGTTGTTGTTGTTGTTGTTGTTGTTGTTCAGTTGGTTTTATTGGCCACGTACTAGCTATCGATGTAAAGCTATGTTTAGTTAGTATGTCAAGGATATGTGTAGCTATGGAGATAGTGGTATCTTTAGCTCCCACGACATGCTGAGCTTCAGGATAGGAGCCATGTTAGCATCATGATAGAGGTAGGTTTTGTTATCCCGTATGAGTCGGCTTATCTAACCAGATACCCAAATAACATGTGCACGTTGGTCTAATATACGTTGTAATACTGGCCCAGCGATGCATGTTTATGTTGTCCCAACAGTTATCCCAACACCGTTGCGATCATTGGTCAAATATTGGTCCAACATGTTGGGCCCAACTCATCCATCAATGCTGGGCCCATTAATATCATATAATGTTTGCCCAGTGTTGGCTGTCCATGTTGGCCCAATGACATTCTGTTAAATGGTTTAACGTTGGCCTAATATTCACCCACCATTGGGCCAACATATTTAGCAAATAGTGGTCAAATATTACAAACAAAGTTATTTTAGATATATGCAAACATTTGTTCTTTTCATAAAGTTTGGGAAATATGTTTAGCACATTGGCAAAATAAGGCCCATATTTAATGAAATGTGTAAATCATGGTCGACAGTTATCATGTTAAACCAAATGTTTGCCAGGCATATGGTAGCAACAGAATGTGTTGTTGTTTTTGTTGTTGTTGTTGTTGTTGTTGTTGTTGTTGTTGTTGTTGTTCATGGTTGTATTGGCCACGTACACCTAGGTATGTTTGGCCCATATCTGCCATATCTCTATATTTGAGGTGCTTCCTTAAGGGGTTGCGTGGATGATAGCTTTACGTCCCCGATGAAGTTTATCACAAGACATATGCCTGTTGAGATTGTATTACAGAAGAGACGCATACTGAGGAGAATAACCTTTAGAATGTATAGTTCATTTCAGATATATGACTGCATAGTGAGTATTAAATCTAATGGCTTTAATCCTAACACAAATTTATTGTCAGCTCCTAAATAATTGTTATCAAGTTGCCAAGTAACCTCTCTTGACAAGTGAATATTTATTATAATAAACTGCGATCGTACAACCTAATTCTAAACATACATTGGTTTTGTGATTGCAGATAACAAACAGCAGGCCAAGCATTGCCTTAACATGTGCAGGTTATTTATTACGCATATTGACTTAAGGTGCTCAGTCTTACACACTTACATGCACACACGCACACATGTGGACGGGCAGGAACGACCGCACACACGCACGCATTTGCACGCTCGCACGCACACACGCAGGCAGACAGGCAGTCATGCAGGCAGGCAGGCACGCACGTATATATATATATATATATATATATATATATATATATATATATATATATATATATATATATATATATATATATATATATATATATATATATATATATATATATATATATATATATATATATATATATATATATATATATATATATATATATATATATATATATATATATATATATATATATACAGATGTACTTTTGATTTCATTGTCCCTAAAGTATGTCAATTATATATGGCCAACATGTGCAAAAGTCTATGTGTACAGTGGTAGTAAGAAATTGGTCCTACATTGGTCCAACACTTGCAACACATTTGTGATTATTTTACATTTATTGTGTTAACGTTGGCCCATCAATTATGGCCAACGTGTATTATAAATAGGCGCTAGTTGTAAGGTGATTTCTCTAATCTACCTGCAATTTTGTCATATATATACCAACATTAGGCAAACACTATATGACCAACATGTGCATTCGTTTATGTGGAGGTTGGTTATAAGGTGTTGGGCCTACGTTAGCCCAACAACTATGACGCGACTGTATATTTCTGACTATTTTGCCAGTTTGATAACTAATGATGATGGAGCTAACAAATTAACAACATTGGCCCAACGACGATGGTGCAAACCAATTATCAGTGTTGACCAGAGTTGTGCACGCTTTCTGGGTATAGGTGAGCTTAGCTATTCTAGTATGGTGTTCTAGCATGGTACTTCAGAATGTTGTGACTGCAACGTTTCCACCTGTTAGTTCTTAACACGTGCACTATATGCATTGCAATTCACCTTTCCAGAGTACCCACCCATCATATGACGTCATAATGAACTGCGTGATGTGTACAATGACGTCATAATGAATGACGTCATGAATGACGTCGATAAGTACGTCACGAACGCATATTTGAAGACGGTCTATGTGTTGTTGTACAAATTGTTTGCTTTTACTATTTAATAAATATTCTGTTGAATATTTTGAAACTAATTTGACTGGGCGATGTTGCTGCCATAGGCAGCAACAGCACCCAGTTAAATTAGTTACAAAATATTCGACAGCTTCCCTGTATAGTTTTCAGGAGATTGATAGCTAGGGCATTTGGGGATCGATCAATCCCAACACGGCGAGGTGTGGGTGGAGATTAGCTAGTGATGGGCGGGGCATGGCCAAAAATGGAAAGGTCCATTATCTGTGTAAAGAAGCGGCATTAACTTTAACAACCTTTCGAGCTGTGTGGTTAGTAGGGAATGCCAAGGCATAACGTGATGTTGAACATAACCAACCCCATAACAGAGCAATAACTGAGCAATCCGAATAAGCGTTGCAACATAAAGTAAAGGCCTTATCAATAGTTTCTTTTATCGTTTAGATTTCCTTCACTTGTATGGCGCCTTCAGTATTCTTTATCGTGGAAAAATAGAGTTTACATACATTATGCAGACTAACTTTCCTAATAATTTAAATTTCATATCAATGACTATTTCTGATATTTTAATTTCATATGATGTTGAAAAAACTTTGACTTTCGCGTTTATGTCATGTCGGGAAACACGTGCCTGCTTGATTGCTTTCTTCGTGGAATATTTTCATGAAAATAGAGACACAGGTAGTAATGTTCATAATGTGACTACTGGGAAGTAGGGAAATAAATATTATATTATAATTAATAAAGACCATAAATTAGTCAACCATGCTTACAGAACCCGGTTACAGCAATGGTTAACGGGGCTACAGCCCAGGTGCCCCGAAGATAAAGGGGTCAAAATTCATTTACCCATTTGAACCTGTAATCCCATTATTTCACTTTTACAGTCATGTTATACGCAAGCTGCTGGACGTTTTGAAACCTAGCTAGTAGTAGTAGTAGTAGTAGTAGTAGTAGTAGTAGTAGTAGTAGTAGTAGTAGTAGTAGTAGTAGTAGTAGTAGTAGTAGTAATAGTAGTAGTAGTAGTAGTAGTAGTAGTAGCCATTCCCTCATTGACTCACCCGACAACTAATTAGCCCTAGGCCCCAAATATGCTTAATCCGGATATGCATTAGTATTACATAAATTCGAATGCATTACATACATTACAATCATAGTAATAAGCATTGGGTGTTTCAGCAGGATAATATACATACGAAATAAATAAATCTTCAAATAATATTAAAATTAATTGTCTTGCGGTGTTGTAATATTATTGTTGAAGAAAAGAGCTATAACTCTTTCCATTGGAATAAGAGTTACCCCATAACAGCATATGAATTACTCAAACAAACATTCTTTTCGTTAAAAGTTTAAATTGCTGTATTTTTACGATAGCTAGTTTTGTCAGCATTTGCATTAATATAATATTAAAATAATACTATTCAGTTTTAAAATTATTTTTAATTACGTTTAATTTTATTTTTAGATACTGCTTTTAGTTTCATTTCAGTCATCTATTTTAAATGATAATAACAAGCGCGCGTGCGTGCGTGCGTGCGTGCGTGCGTGCGTGCGCGAGTGTACTATGTTAAAACATACCTTTACACTGATAGTATTTAGTCTGACAAATGAATTTTAAAATATGGTATTAATATTTAAAATTATAAATTGTTTTATTTTTTACGATAGCTAGTGTTTATGACTATCATATAGAAATAATACCCTTTATATGTATTAATAATTTAAAAATAAAATAAAATAAAATTATATAGACGCAAAATTGCACTTGTGAAGATTCCTAATTAGGGCGGTCTTCTGACATAGTAGCTGTAACAAGAGCATCTGAGGTTCCGACTTGTAAGGTTTATATTTTCTACATATATATTTTCTACATAAATATTGGTGGCAAATCATGTTTCTCTGGTAAGATATTCTTCAATTGACAAATTTGCCTATACTTCATCAGAAAATAATCCCAGAAGAAGGTGTGCGTATTATAGTAACAACCCCACAGGTAAATGTACACATACTGCATCAGGAGATAACCTCACAGGTAAATGCACACATACTGCATCAGGAGATAACCTCACAGGTAAATGTACACATACTGCATCAGGAGATAACCTCACAGGTAAATGTACACATAGTGCATCAGGAGATAACCTCACAGGTAAATATACACATACTGCATCAGGAGATAACCTCACAGGTAAATGTAAACATACCGCATCAGGAGATAACCTCACAAGCAAATGTACACATACTGTATCAGAAGATAATCTCACAGGTAAGTATACACATACTGCATCAGGAGATAACCTAACAAGTAAATGTACACATACTGCATCAGGAGACAACCTCACAAGTAAATGTACACATACTGCATCAGGAGATAACCTCACAGGTAAATGTATACATACTGCATCAGGAGATAACCTCACAAGTAAATGTACACATACTGCATCAGGAGATAACCTCACAAGTAAATGTACGCATACTGCATCAGAAGATAACCTCACGGGTAAATGTACACATACTGCATCAGGAGATAACCTCACACGTAAATGTACACATACTGCATCAGGAGATAACCTCACAGGTAAATGTACACATACTGCATCAGGAGATAACCTCACAGGTAAATGTACACATACTGCATCAGGAGATAACCTCACAAGTAAATGTACACATACTGCATCAGGAGCTAACCTCACAAGTAAATGTAAACATACTGCATCAGGCGATAACCTCACAAGTAAATGTACACATACTGCATCAGGAGATAACCTCACACGTAAATGTACACATACTGCATCAGGAGACAACCTCACAAGTAAATGTACACATACTGCATCAGGAGACAACCTCACAGATAAATGTATGCATACTGCATCAGGAGATAACCGCACAGGTAAATGTACACCTACTGCATCAGGCGATAACCTCACAGGTAAATGTCCACATACTGCATCAGGAGATAACCTCACAGGTAAATGTACACATACTGCATCAGGTGATAACCTCACAGGTAAATGTACACATACTGCATGTGGAGATAACCGCACAAGTAAATGTACACATACTGCATCAGGTGATAACCTCACAGGTAAATGTACACATACTGCATCAGGTGATAACCTCACAGGTAAATGTACACATACTGCATCAGGAGATAACCTCACAGGTAAATGTACACATACTGCATGTGGAGATAATCTCACAGGTAAATGTACACATACTGCATCAGGAGACAACCTCACAAGTAAATGTACACATACTGCATCAGGAGACAACCTCACAGATAAATGTATGCATACTGCATCAGGAGATAACCGCACAGGTAAATGTACACCTACTGCATCAGGCGATAACCTCACAGGTAAATGTCCACATACTGCATCAGGAGATAACCTCACAGGTAAATGTACACATACTGCATCAGGTGATAACCTCACAGGTAAATGTACACATACTGCATCAGGCGATAACCTCACAGGTAAATGTACACATACTGCATCAGGAGATAACCTCACAGGTAAATGTCCACATACTGCATCAGGAGATAACCTCACAGGTAAATGTACGCATACTGCATCAGGAGATAACCTCACAAGTAAATGTACACATACTGCATCAGGAGATAACCTCACAGGTAAATGTACACATACTGCATCAGGTGATAACCTCACAGGTAAATGTACACATACTGCATCAGGTGATAACCTCACAGGTAAATGTACACATACTGCATGTGGAGATAACCGCACAGGTAAATGTACACATACTGCATCAGGAGATAACCTCACAGGTAAATGTGCACCTACTGCATCAGGTGATAACCTCACAGGTAAATGTCCACATACTGCATCAGGAGATAACCGCACAGGTAAATGTACACCTACTGCATCAGGCGATAACCTCACAGGTAAATGTCCACATACTGCATCAGGAGATAACCTCACAGGTAAATGTACACCTACTGCATCAGGTGATAACCTCACAGGTAAATGTACACATACTGCATCAGGTGATAACCTCACAGGTAAATGTACACATACTGCATGTGGAGATAACCGCACAGGTAAATGTACACATACTGCATCAGGAGATAACCTCACAGGTAAATGTACACATACTGCATGTGGAGATAACCTCACAGGTAAATGTACACCTACTGCATCAGGTGATAACCTCACAGGTAAATGTACACATACTGCATCAGGAGATAACCTCACAGGTAAATGTACACCTACTGCATCAGGTGATAACCTCACAGGTAAATGTACACATACTGCATCAGGTGATAACCTCACAGGTAAATGTACACATACTGCATGTGGAGATAACCGCACAGGTAAATGTACACATACTGCATCAGGTGATAACCTCACAGGTAAATGTACACATACTGTATCAGGTGATAACCTCACAGGTAAATGTACACATACTGCATGTGGAGATAACCGCACAGGTAAATGTACACATACTGCATCAGGTGATAACCTCACAGGTAAATGTACACATACTGCATGTGGAGATAACCGCACAGGTAAATGTACACATACTGCATCAGGTGATAACCTCACAGGTAAATGTCCACATACTGCATCAGGAGATAACCTCACAGGTAAATGTACACATACTGCATCAGGTGATAACCTCACAGGTAAATGTACACATACTGCATCAGGAGATAACCTCACAGGTAAATGTACACATACTGTATCAGGTGATAACCTCACAGGTAAATGTACACATACTGCATGTGGAGATAACCGCACAGGTAAATGTACACATACTGCATCAGGTGATAACCTCACAGGTAAATGTACACATACTGCATGTGGAGATAACCGCACAGGTAAATGTACACATACTGCATCAGGTGATAACCTCACAGGTAAATGTCCACATACTGCATCAGGAGATAACCTCACAGGTAAATGTACACATACTGCATCAGGTGATAACCTCACAGGTAAATGTACACATACTGCATGTGGAGATAACCGCACAGGTAAATGTACACATACTGCATCAGGAGATAACCTCACAGGTAAATGTACACATACTGCATCAGGTGATAACCTCACACGTAAATGTACACATACTGCATCAGGTGATAACCTCACAGGTAAATGTACACATACTGCATCAGGAGATAACCTCACAGGTAAATGTACACATACTGCATCAGGAGATAACCTCACAGGTAAATGTACACATACTGCATGTGGAGATAATCTCACAGGTAAATGTACACATACTGCATCAGGAGACAACCTCACAAGTAAATGTACACATACTGCATCAGGAGACAACCTCACAGATAAATGTATGCATACTGCATCAGGAGATAACCGCACAGGTAAATGTACACCTACTGCATCAGGCGATAACCTCACAGGTAAATGTCCACATACTGCATCAGGAGATAACCTCACAGGTAAATGTACACATACTGCATCAGGTGATAACCTCACAGGTAAATGTACACCTACTGCATCAGGTGATAACCTCACAGGTAAATGTACACATACTGCATCAGGTGATAACCTCACAGGTAAATGTACACATACTGCATCAGGCGATAACCTCACAGGTAAATGTCCACATACTGCATCAGGAGATAACCTCACAGGTAAATGTACACATACTGCATCAGGTGATAACCTCACAGGTAAATGTACACCTACTGCATCAGGTGATAACCTCACAGGTAAATGTACACATACTGCATCAGGTGATAACCTCACAGGTAAATGTACACATACTGCATGTGGAGATAACCGCACAGGTAAATGTACACATACTGCATCAGGAGATAACCTCACAGGTAAATGTACACATACTGCATGTGGAGATAACCGCACAGGTAAATGTACACATACTGCATCAGGTGATAACCTCACAGGTAAATGTCCACATACTGCATCAGGAGATAACCGCACAGGTAAATGTACACATACTGCATCAGGTGATAACCTCACAGGTAAATGTACACATACCGCATCAGGTGATAACCTCACAGGTAAATGTCCACATACTGCATCAGGAGATAACCGCACAGGTAAATGTACACATACCGCATCAGGAGATAACCGCACAGGTAAATGTACACATACTGCATCAGGAGATAACCTCACAGGTAAATGTACACATACTGCATGTGGAGATAATCTCACAGGTAAATGTACACATACTGTATCATAAGACAACCCCCAGGTAAATGCACACACACGCACGCACGCACGCACTCACACTCACTCACTCACTCACTCACTCACGCACGCACGCACGCACGCACGCACGCACGCACGCACGCTCGCTCGCTCGCTCGCACGCACGCACGCACGCACGCACGCACGCACGCACACACACACCGCTTATGCAAATTCAGTGACATTACACATGTACATTATGTCGCCTATATAGTGACCTTCGAACATTATTTGCGAATGTTGCAGATCTACTACACCGAATTTTACCGACTCCCTTATGACAATTCAGTGACATTTCCTTTTGAAATGTGGATGTCTACATTATCTTTAGGTATCATACACGTTGCATAACAGCAACTATATACAGTATTTCGGGAGTCAATGTCAAGAAATAATAAAATTAATTAACTTAGATCAAGCATGTTTGTCATGTGTGGAGGCTGCCATATTGTTCACTTCACAACGTAGCAAATCTGCAGCAGTGGCTAATATAGGGTTAATAGACCCATGAGTAGCTGGTATTAAACAACAATTAAATCCCTGTCACATAGATTAGTTTTATCTAGAGCCTCTAAAGTAGCAAAACTCGTTTATTTCTAGACAATACAGAGAAAATTAAAATCAAAATATCTCGGCCGTTTACAAATGGATTTTCCCAGAAACTCTACAGACTGTCAATTTGCTGACATGGAACCATTTTGATTGGTCTATGGTGGTCATCTTCTTTTGAATATCAAGTTCATGCAAGGGATTTTCAATCAGCCCCATTGGCTAGTCATATTCCCAAAATTCAGCTAAATCTCATCAGTAGTTCCAGAGGAGCATAGTATTTGTGATTTATGACGTAAGCAAGTTGGCATATAAAGCATATTTCCTAAGTTTCGGATCAATGGACATTTCCGGTTTTAGCTATGCCCCGCCCATCTCTACTTAAGCTCCACACACACTTCGCTCGTGTTTGGATCGATCGAACACCCTGACTATCAATTTCCAAAATAAATAAACAGGTAAGCTTTTGAATATTTTGAAACTAATTTGATTTGGTGCTGTTGCTGCCTAGGGCATGTTTATTAAATGGCAACGAATTACAAAGACATATAATTCATACAACATGTCGGATTATTTGAGATTTGTTGACTGTCTATATGGAACCCTTTGTGACGTAATGATTGTGACGTCATCATACACGCGCTGAGCTGATTATGACGTCATATTAGGTCAGATGATGGATGGATACTCTGGAAATCCGACTTGATCTGCTGATGTTTGGGGGAGAACAATTTTGAAATTTAGACAAATCTGGCAGAAGAATAAAATTAAATAGAAGACAGTTACTGAAGTAGCTCCGCACCTGCGATATCCGACCATTAAGGAATAGTATAAGGGCGACACTTATATAGCTATCGACATGTTTATGCTGATCTGATAAAGTCTATATTTCGTCGCAGTTCGAAGATCCATATTTGAAATTCACATAGGTGTACGTTTGGCATGGTAAACCAGATTTCTCCAAAACTGATAGCGTTGACCACTAAAAGGTTACCCTGAGCCGAAAGGATAAAATAAGGTGTCGTCTAAAATGCTCTTTGACGTTTTATGATGAAAGGGAGGTTACTTATGCCAAACGTGAAAATTGGGAATTTTAACCTGTGACTGACCTTAACCCCAATTTTTATTTGAGTCTGGTCGAGTTTGATGAGAATCGAAACACAACTCTAAGAGAAGGTACCATTCAAATATTGCTCCCATAGGTTCACTATGGGGGATATGTGGTATGGAAAAGCTGATTTCTCGAAAACTATTTGATAGTGATAATTTTGAAAAAGAAAATAACTAGTACTTTTGATTTTACAAATGTGCACTCTAGTCTGTCAGCTTGTGTACCTTATATGCATTTTTGGGTTTAGTAGCTGAAACTTTCAGGAAGTATTTTCATGATATCAAGATACATGAAACCACTTGATACCATTTTTTCCTATCTATCGATAAGCCGCCATCTTGGATTTCAAAATGGCCGCCATATTCAAGTTAGTTTTCTACTTATGTCGCCGGCTGTTTATTGGCATACATGATATCAACGTACATGCCATACTCTATAGCATGTGTTTGCATTAGGGATTCATGTAAAATGATAGAAAATAAGATAACAAACAACAGTGTCCCCTAGAACGGCCATATTGGATTTCAAAATGGCCGCCGATATGGAAAAAAACCCTATTAAATTACACAAAAATTATCCAACTGGTCCTTGCCTTAAAATGAGTAAGACTTTACATTAATTGGTATATGTTTAGAGAAAGAAAAGAACATATATACATATATACATTGTATACACCAGTGGTGTAGCAATAGCAGGTTCAAGGAACATGGGCCGCTGACCATTAGGGGCCCCACCAGCCTGCAATATTATTTTATGTAGAGGTTTTGAACCTTCTTTCTTTAATAATAATGCGTCCAGAAATACCCCCTCCATCTCCTGCATTCTGATAAAACCTTTTTATCAGAATGCAGCATTGCAGTAGATGACTTCTCAGATCATCTACTTTCCCAACTTTAATGGTGAGTAGCACTCAGAACCACTCCATACTGCAATGGCGTAGACAAATGTGGATTGTGTAGGGGCTTAAGCCCTAAAGATTTTGGCAAATATTTTTCAATTCTGCACAATCAACCAAATGAGAGTCTATATATATATATATATATATATATATATACATATATATATATATATATATATATATATATATATATATATATATATATATATATATATATATATATATATATATATATATATATATATATATATATATATATATATATATATATATATATATATATATATATATATATATATATATATATATATATATATATATATACCTCTGAGAGCATCTGGGGAGGACATCCAGAATTGGGGCACACACACGTTCTGACCAGGGGCCCCCAAACGACATCGCTACGCGACTGGAATACACATTACTCACTTGTAATATATCCAAAATAGATACCTTTTTTTACCATTTTTAACATTTTAAAAATAGTCTTTTGATCTTTTGGTTACGACGGCCGTTTGCCACCTCGTCTCAAACTGCAAATTTGCTACTATTTCTTTGACCGAAACTGATGATTGAACAACAATTCAAATTCGCTTATTGTAAATATATTACACTGAAGTCCTAATTTTTAGATCAGTTTGCATCATCTGGGTCAACATAACTACTTAGGTTCTGGCAATGGTCTTCCTCTCCTTCACACCGGCACAGTTCTGTACACACTAGATCTTTTAATCGACATGAACATCTACCTGAAGCGCACTTATTTGTTGAGCTTGGGTTAGTGGGACCACACGTACACCTCACTCACTCAACCACCGCTGCAGGGGCTGGTGCACTTGGATACAGAGGTACAAGCCTGTGCTCTTCCTTCACCCAGCCATGCTGTAAGGGATCTGGTGATAGTGGACTGACAACAAGGTCTTGTTCCCACACCGAAGCTTGGCAGTGAGCACGCTGGATATGCTCAACCCATGTTCCACGTGTCGGTGGTAGCATGTCGACAGCTTTGTTCATGCCTTGTTGTTTGAATAGGTGCCATCTGAGGTGATGCGGCTCAGTAATGTGAACATTCTTCTTACAGAATAAACTACATAAAAAGGAAATGCACCCATTTAATGTATCATTCGAAGGCTGGGTGCTACAGCCGATGCCGGATATTAAAGTTACAATCTTGGTATCTGCTTTTAGGAAGGCTTCTAAGCACGCTTTCTTGGACTTTCCTTTTATGTAACCTATGGTATCACAACCAGTGAGAGCATGCCATTTGCAGAGAGCATTTGCTCTCTCCAGTCCAAGAGCATCATAAATAGGTTGAAGTAGAACTAGTCGTCGTCGATCACCCGTGCCCATCACCAGGGCAGATTTCTTGCCAAGAAGAGCTGTACGTCTCAGCGCAAGAATCAAAACATCTGCATCCTGACTGTAAATGTGAACAGTATATCCAGCTTTATTTGCTTCCACTGTATGCAAGCTCATTAAGGTATCGGCTTCTTCTGGTGTAGTTGGACATTACTTCTTTGCGTGTGGCTGTTATCATACACATTTTAGAATGGTCTATTAATCTCTGTGCAAGATAAAGTGTCAACGAATCTTTTGTAGCTACACTTCCAAGGAATACTTTTAATTCAGGAATTTTGGTATTGTCTTCTACATTATAATCTTTTGGCTGTGCCTTTCCACCCCTGCGTCGTTCACGTGTTGATTCCTTTAATGAGCCAACGACAGCGTAATTGTCAAAAATTACCCTTACAGAAGTGTAATTACGTGATTTGATATCAATGAGCTCAACATAAGCTTTGCCAAAGGCTTTACCATTTTCAAATGACTTCACAGCCATGAGTTCTTGTACTATGGCAATACCGTCTACAATTAGACAGAGCTGTGCATCTGTGGAACCGTATGCACCATCTGAAATGAGATTGTCTTGGCACTCCTCCATCGGTGACACTGAAAGATTCTCTAAGTTATCAATGAGCCTTTATTTAATGCTGGGTGCACAGAACCATCTGGTCTCATTAATGTCCGATTAACAGTTGTAAATTCATAATTACCAATCACCTCTTCCATATCTATTTCGCAAGATGAGCGCGCTACAACAAGTAGTCGAGACATTAGACCAGACGTTGCCTGGAGGGTTAAAACTCAGACTTTGCCTGTACTTTAACCTCCTTGGTTGTAGAAATCCATGTAAACGACTTCCATTTTGTCATCTTGTCCCAAAGATTTGTATTTCCACATATTCTTTCATCAACAAATTTCTGCATTGCAGATTTTCCCACGAGCTCAGAGGACAGGATGCTTTCCTCAGCAGCTTTAGGAACTATCTCATTAGTGACAAGCTTAACCATTGCTGTATTGCCACTCTTGAATATTCCACAAGGTGCTAGGACATCAAATAGCTTTTTAATAACTTGTTCTTGCCTGAGTGTTGTTGACTTATTGAGTTCATGGTGATCCATTTTACTCTGTTTCTTTAAGTCAGCCATGGCCTCTGTTTCATTGGCAATTCGTGCTAATTCTGGGGCGCACATACAAAACTTCAGAAGAGTAGCAGGAGACTGAGTGATGCCACCAATAGCACCCTGATCTTTGAGATTTTTGTTTACATGTTCTTGAGCATGATCAATACCGATGCGGGTGAATGGTATCTGGTTGGAAGTGTTCACACTGAATTCATGTGCCATAAAGTCCTGCCAAATTTCTGGATCAGTAGTTTGAAGCCGACACATTCGTGCAATATATTCTGGAATATTCTGTGCATAATCATGCCTCCCATATGCAAAGAAATACACACATAGTTTTTCAAGTGACGACAGGTGAAGGAACCAGTCACCTAGCCGGTAGCACGCTGGAATTGCAGTAAGGTCAAGACCTGTTTCATGTACATTCGTGACCATTTGAAAATGGGATCTGTGTTGTGCTCAGCATCAAAGTCGGCAAGCTGTTTCTCTATATTAAGTGACTCAAGTGTGATTAATAATCCCTTATGTGACTCACGAATGCTCTATTTCGATGTGCATGCATTAGACAGTATTTTAATTCTCTCTTCAAGAGCTACGCGGACAGCAGGCCTTACAGAAAAAAAGCTCTCCTATCCAAAGATCGAACAATACCTGCAGGGTGACTTCGTGAGCTTCCATAGCTCTGTTGTAATGATTCCCATTTATAATTTGATTAACAGTCACAGAACTGTACAAACCCGCTTCGACCCAAGCCTCGTCAATCCCGCTTCCTTCTATGGCCTTTTCCAAACATCTGAGAGCACATAATGAAGTGTGGAGTGCACCTGGACACACAACAAACTGATCCTCGAACCGTGAATCCAAATATTCCAACTTCAACACTCGTTTGTATAGATCCATGTCAAATGTGACAACAAGCTTCCGCCCATTACCAGACACCAGTCTGCTCAATCTACAAAGTTGGTCTAAAGTGGTAACCATGGTTGACCATTCGTGTGCTGGGGCATTTATGACAGGTAGAGTAAATGCCTTATCAACAATCAAAGAGGAATGATTCGTGGATTCAGGTGTATTTGAAAGACTGTTGTATGCAGCCCACACTGGTATCATTTGCATTGTTCTCTCGTCATCTACTACTTGTGGAGACATTTGTACAGATATTTCACCTGAACTCAATAAACACTCGTGCTCCTCTTGCACTGCTGGCATATTTGATATGTCAGTTACTGAAAGCATACCTTGTACATTATCTGACAAAATATTGGTACCATCAAAAGCAGGAATCGTAACTTCATCAGAGGCAACTGTTTTAGGTTCTACATCAGACGAATTTAAATCAACTGTTTGAGATCTGTTGAAATATCTTGCCATCATCCAACACATATCATGCTTTATCGCTCTATCAAAATGTTCATCGTAGGAACCCACCTTATACGATGCATAATGGGGACTGAATTGAGGTTTGGGACTGACTGCCTTCTAAGTCACATTTAAGAATCTTGAGGCATGTGCTCGGAACACCTAAAAGGCCACCAGCAGAAACTTCATATAGATCAAGTGGTTCTACTAAGGT
Organism: Chaetoderma sp. LZ-2023a; assembly: GCA_034401795.1. NCBI lineage: Eukaryota > Metazoa > Mollusca > Caudofoveata > Chaetodermatida > Chaetodermatidae > Chaetoderma > Chaetoderma sp. LZ-2023a. The sequence goes on from CM067374.1 coordinate 9,792,696, forward strand.
CTCTCCAGCACATATTGGCTGATACACACAAGCTGCCATTGCATGGAAACTTGACTTTCAATCAAAAGTATCAACTTTCTTGTCAACATTATCAGCGGAAGCCCGAATAGCTCTACCTTTCACAATACCAACTGGGACAAAAATACCATTTTTATTGATGTTTCTTGCACAGCATTGGCTGTTTGACTACAAACCCTGGTCACCCGACTATATGATATTCCACAACATAAATGGCTGAGCAGATTTATAGCTGTCTGGCTGCGTAAATTGTGATATATACACAAAGATAATCTGACTGTATATGGACTTTCACATTGGCGACGAAAAGTAGACAATTCAGACTGGGGATTTTGTTATGTATGCTACTTGCTTTGAAGTTTTAAATTCCTGCATCATCATTTGAGAAATTGTGACACATGAGTTTCTTAGAGACTGATCTCGCGACTCAGTAGTCGCAGCCTTAGAACCTTGTAAGATTCATCTGTTTAACATTAATACCTCTACTGGCAAGCCAGATTCGCCAACACCATCTAGAGAGCCTGTAAATACCCAAGGTTTCTCTTTTCTGGCTTTAGTTATCTCTTTTCTGATGATTTTGGCACATTTAAATATTATATTACGGTCGCCTTTTATGTCTTGTTCAGAAATAGCAATATCGACTGCTTCACGTCCAGATTTTTTTGAATGGAAGACGCCAGGTAATTTACCTCTATGTTGGGATGGTTCAATGTCTGGTAAATTGTGTGTGATGTTTGTTATTAGTGTTCGTCTGGATATTGCATGACCAGTGACTCCGTGGTCACGCATCATATTATAATACAATTCTTCAGCCTGAACAGTCGTTATATAGTCTCCAGATTCTATTCTTTCATGCAACTCATCGTAAAATTCCATCTCTGCTGCTATAAAGAAAATCGTCTCCTCACTATTCTGATTAGTTTCAGTGCATCTTTCAGGGCCTTGAACATAAATTCTCCAGTATGTGGTTTTGCAGGATTTGTGATAGACAATGTCCCTAGCCAGAAAGTCCCCTTCTGATATTATGTCAGCCAATTGTACTTTCCAGGATGCATTGTCACTTTTATCTACTATCTCTTTGACAGATATCCTGATATTCTCACTACGACAGGCATATAAAATTCCATTATCTTTTTCCGTATTTTGACCTTGACAGAAAAAGCACTTTTCACGATCAAAACGCTCTGTGGCAGACCTCAGTAGTACGCTACTAGATTCTACAGATAAGGTTGGGCGCCCCTTCCCCTTACGTTTTTCAGGATTATTGAGATACTTAATCTCGTCTCTTTTAGCTTTGTTCTTGTCTGTGGTTTCACTATAACAGCTGCGACGCCACTTAGCACCCGTTTGCAAAAGGTCCGATGCTGTTATACCTATTAATCTGTTCCATACATTAATAAAATCATGACTGCCCCATTCAGATCTTTTATTGACACTCGCTAAAAATGTATCATATGATTCTACAAAATTTGGGTGGGGGGTCAATCTTTCTTTCTTATTATATTCTTGGTATTTAATACATAAACTGTAATCAGTTGGTTTATTTTTTGCCGGCAATTCTAATTCACTCTCCATCGTTGACTACATGTGTTACCAAATGGCAAAGATATGCAGTTTGTCTGTTTGTTAGCAGACGACAGCATTTCTATAAATAAAATTTGAGGATAAGCGCAAGATCGTCTTTTCAATTTACTTTGATCCAGAGATTCTAAAATTATCCCGGGCCATGTATTATTATAAAATTACGGTTTTAACCTTTTAAACAAGAAAGTTTGGAATATAACACTCATTTACGATTTAATAATTATTATGATCAATATTTTGAGGTTAATTTGACTAGATTATGTTGCTGTCTATGGCAGCAACATGTTCCAGTTAAATTAATTATGAAATATTCAATAACATACCCTTTATAGTAGCCTTGAAATTAAGATTCTTGGTATTCAGGGTTCAAAGGGTTAAGCATATTACTATGATATTGCCTATCAACCATCATACATGATCTGACATGCATTAAAACATATACCGAGACACTAAAATCAAGACACTAGGCGATTAATGAGTCAAAATGTTGAAAAACTGTTTTTCAGATAGCGGCCATTTTGAAATCCAATATGGCCACCATAACGCCAAATGAAAATTTGGTATTAAGTGATTTTGGATTCCCAGATGATTGAAGAATATTCCCTGAAAGTTACATGTATTAAAACATATACCTAGACACTAAAATCAAGACACTAGGCGATTAATGAGTCAAAATGTTGAAAAACTGTTTTTCAGATAGCCGCCATTTTGAAATCCATATGGCCACCATAACGACAAATGAAAATTTGGTATCAAGTGATTTTGGATTCCCAGCTGATTGAAGAATATTCCCTGAAAGTTACATGCATTAAAACATATACCTAGACACTAAAATCAAGACACTAGGCGATTAATGAGTCAAAATGTTGAAAAACTGTTTTTCAGATAGCGGCCATCTTGAAATCCATATGGCCACCATAACGACAAATGAAAATTTGGTATCAAGTGATTTTGGATTCCCAGATGATTGAAGAATATTCCCTGAAAGTTACATGTATTAAAACATATACCTAGACACTAAAATCAAGACACTAGGCGATTAATGAGTCAAAATGTTGAAAAACTGTTTTTCAGATAGCGGCCATCTTGAAATCCATATGGCCACCATAACGACAAATGAAAATTTGGTATCAAGTGATTTTGGATTTCCAGATGATTGAAGAATATTCCCTGAAAGTTACATGTATTAAAACATATACCTAGACACTAAAATCAAGACACTAGGCGATTAATGAGTCAAAATGTTGAAAAACTGTTTTTCAGATAGCGGCCATCTTGAAATCCATATGGCCACCATAACGACAAATGAAAATTTGGTATCAAGTGATTTTGGATTCCCAGATGATTGAAGAATATTCCCTGAAAGTTACAGCTACTATACCCGAAAATGCGTATAAGTCTCAATTTTCCTACTCAAGGCGACAGACTATGGCGGCGATTTTGAGAAAAAAATATTTTCAACCTTTTTCATCAGGGGTTCTGCAAAAAACGAAGACTGGTATTTGTTTACCAAGATGTGACACCTGGCGGCCATTTTGAAAATAATAATTTTTTAAAGAAGAACATCCCCAATGCTAACGTCATATCTACGTATGCTAGTGATCCGATCAAAACTCTAGGTGTAATCACATTTCAACGAGCCATCCTGAAAATCCCCATTCATTCCTTATTGAATACATTGGGCTCGGAAGTCAAGATCACATTTTAGGTGGGTAAACATCTTCAGGACCCCAAGGGTAACATGCTCCTAAAGAATGGCAGTGATGTGATCAAAACTCTAGCTAGAGTTGCTTTTCAAATATCAATACCGAAACTCCCCATACATTTCCTATTGGACCTTTTGCCACTCAAAAGTGGGTTGTTCGAAAACTATTCGAGCAAAACCAAAATAAAAGCACAGGCACACAATTCCAGAGGAGGGTAGCAGAGGTTTGCCAATATTGGATGTCATCGGATGAAAACTAGGAGGAGGAGGAGGAGGAGGAGGAGGTGTGATGCAGAATTTTTGACGAAGAATAAGAAAGAAAGAAGACAAGGACAAATTTGTACTATACCCGCATCGTTGATATGTGTTTCAGTCGGTCGGCCATAAGGGTAAAAATGTATATTTTGGAGACGAAGTTGCTGAAAGCTGTTGCTGTTGCATTTAATTTGTTTACAGCAACATTGGCATACATCCTCGGGACCCCACAGCCAAACATCAACCCAATTCTGATAAGATCGCTCCATTAGTTATTGAAAAATGGCTTAATATATCTATTTTGAAAAAGAATGTTGCCAAAAGACGTTGCGTTGCCTTTTAGCCTTTGACGACAAAATTATCAGATGTGTTCGGGACCACATGGGAAAGATTTCACCCGCGTTTGCAGGGAATTGCATCAGTAGAATCAGAGTTGTTAAAGAATGTGTTAAAATGTCTATTTTGAAAAATGTTGTTAAAAGTTGTCGCTGCTGCGTTTTAGGCACCTACATTGGCATATCTGCTCAGGGGCCCACGGGCATATTTCCGTCCTAATTTGGAGAAAATCCCCCGAGTAGAGCCAGAGTTATTCAAAAGTGTCTTAAGAAGAAGAAGAAGAAGAAGAAGAAGAACAACAACAACAACAATAATAATAATAATAATAATAATAATAATAATAATAATAATAATAGTAACAACATCAAGAAAAAGACGAAGCACTATATGCTCGAATATAAGCTTGCATCTAGTGACCTGGGTAAAAGAAACCAAGAAGAAGAAAGATCCTGAATAATTTTAATATTAAATGAAATCTCACGTTATCTTATACTAACCATTCAGTTGATAGAATTTGCCACACATAATCCATTCCTGACATTTCATCTTTTTATCATGCCTACAACGAAAGATATGCAGGCATTAGTAGATAAATGTTGATGCATTTCTTCAGCCTATGCAGAAAAAACATAGCGTGTTTGCCTCGGTATATACGTTCAGTCATAGAGGTGGCAGCTATAGTTTGGCAAAGTGGTATAAAAGCAAGCATACAGGTAAGCTGCTGAATATTTTGATAACATAACATAATAAAGAATGTAATGCGTTGGCACTGACATGACATCACCCACTATCGCTTGAGGGGGCAAACTCGCCAGTGCCGGATTAAGCCTTGCCAGGGCTGGGGGCAAAGAATGTGTGTGGAGTTGATTGGAAGTGGAAGACAAAACCTAAGGGCGAAGTGACCCGGGTAAAAGAAACCAAGAAGAGGGTCCCCACGGAAAATGTCGATCTCTAGATGTTCCCAGATGGCATTTCTTGCATTTCCAGAGGTAAATATGGCCATCAGTTGGCTGTTAAATTATTTTTTATCCATTTAATTTCATTTTTTTGTTCAGTCAATTTTTTAGCCCTTCAGTTGTGAAAACAGGACTGGATAAATAACTGATTGAACAAAAAAATTAAAATAAATAGCTAAAATAGAATAATTTAACAGCCAACCGTAGGGCCATATTTACCTCTGGATGTGCAGGTGGTGCCATCTGAGAGCATCGAGAAGACAAAAAATAATATTAATCTGTAATACAATCATGAACCATCTGACTCCTAAAACATCAGAAAAGGATTTTAAAAAAAAAACACTTTTTAATAAGAATAATACTGAAACAATATATTATGGACAAATGAGACAATAAGCCCCCCCCCACCCCACCCCCTCTCACTCACGTGCACGCGCACGCACACGCACACGCACACAGACACGCACGCACGCACGCACGCACGCACGCACGCACGCACGCACGCACGCACGCACGCACGCACGCACGCACGCACGCACGCACACACACACACACACACACACATCTTTGGTGTAAAACGGGGACTTGTGTACAAACCCCGCCAAATGAGAACTTATTTAATATAGCGGTCAGAGAGCTATACTCAGAAATCTGACGACTGGTCGCCTCTGTTATTACCTCCGCCATTGGGATTCTCTCAAATCTGTAAAATGTTGAAAGTGTTCAACATATCTAAAACGGGGACACACACATTACACACGTTATCGTGATGGCGTAGTCAAAGCGGGGACATGATGTATACCTTCCGTACTGCCAAAGTGGGCACACCCTTTTTTATGCACCAGTTGATGAATGCCGTTTATGTGGGGACATCCTATGTCGATGTGATAGTCAATGCGGGGACATGATGCATACCTTCCCTGCTGTCAAACTGGGCACATTCTTCTTTATACACCAGTTGTTGAACGGCGGTTATGTGGGGACATCCTACGTCGATGTGATAATCCACCGGGGTAGGGGCAACCATGTGGGGTGCTACGAGCAGGTGTGCACCTGTTAAAGGTGGGGGCGTATCCGGTGTCCCGCCCCGGAGAGATATTAAAATCGAGACACTCTAAACCATGCAAATTAATTTGTATATCTGTTCTCTTAATACAAGCTCACTCATTCAGGGGACACAACTCACAATTGCATTTTGGAGAATAATTTCATGGGTTGCGGGGCATTCATCATAATCAGATTTTTTTTAATAGTTGCTTACCATATTTCTGTATCTTTTGACCTATAGCTATGCTTACTAGAATTGTGTTTTGAAGTAAATTCTCAGTCAAAGACAAATACAATACGCGTCACTGGCTGTACTTCCGGCTGTACTACCGACTGTACTATTCGCTGGTGGGGATATGACGCACACATATGACACACGCTATATTGAGTGTGCAGTCAAAGAGGGGACAGACTGGGGACATGGTGCATATCTTCTATAGAGCCAGACCACGGACTGGCGGACATCTTAAGCAATAACAACTGAAATTAAGCTAAGGCAGCTTTACAACAATTGGAATTTATTCTAAAACAGACACCTAGGTTTGTTAACCCATTTCTATATTTCAATTGGGTAGTCATTCAGGAAAACTTACAAAGTCGTTTATTAAATGACATTGCATAGTAGCAACGAGTTATATACGTTATTGCTACAGACTTTAGTTGTTTGTGTTGCAGTGAAAATGGCTATGAGAAATTACAGTCCCCATTACAAACGAACCCAATTAAAATTCTAAGCAAACTTATAAAAACGACTCGACCACAATGTTTCTGAGATATTTATAGATCTGAAAATTGATCCGATACGGATCCAGATTTTGTTCGGATTAGAGCGAATGTTTAGAAATCCTCTTCGAGGTTAAGTTTCTTTGTTGTGTTAAAATCTGAGCCAAATCCAAGATTTGTTTCCTAGTTATCCCAAGATGCCGGATTTCATCCGATCCAGATTGGATCCCGATCTGGATTTTTTATCCATGTCAGAGCCAACACTTGGAAATCTTCTTACACACTAGATTCCTTTGTGTTAACCTTTGAGCCGCATCGGACAAGCAGTTTTCGAGATATCAATTGATCCGAAAATTGATCCGATCCGGATCTGGGTTTTCTTATCCGGATCAGAGTGAAAGGTTGAAAATCCTCGTGTTGTGCGTCTCTTACTTGTGTTAAAATCCGACCCAAATCGGGCGATTAGTTTCCGAGTTATCCCTAAATCTCTGATTTGATCAAATTCTGATCTGATCAGAATCCAGGTTTTTAAATCCGGATTACAGCCAACACCGGGAGATCCTTTTAGATCATAAATTCCTTTCTTGTATTAGAATTTGAGCAAAATTGGATAAGTAGTTTTCGTGATATCCATTGGTCCGAAAATTGATCCGATCCGTATCCGGATAATTCAGACTGGATCATCACAAAACTTTGGTAATCTTAGTTTACTGTAAGGACCTATTTTCCGTCAAAATTTGAAACAAATCGGGCTAGTAGATTCTGAGAAAATCACGCGGACAGACATACATACATACATACATACATACATACAGACATACACATACAGACGGACATACAGTCGGACTCAATTGCAATACCTCTGGTGGGGCGAGGGTAATCATTAATAACATAATAAAAAAGCAGGACAAATTTGTATATTATCATTTACGAACTCCGTTCTACGTGCCGATACATCAGTAGTTAGCGTGCAGGGAAACTTAACCAGCGAGCACCGGTTCGCGCCGCGCCACGGGTCTATATCTGACTACCGTTGGAAGCATAGGCGACTTCCTTCCCACCTCGTCGTCTCTCTCCACCTAGGAGTATAAATGGGTGCCAGTGTAAAAACTGGGGGTAGTTGAGTGTAGTAAAATACCCGCAAAGGACTGAAAGTAAAAAAGAGCAATCGTATATTGCAAACCCTCGCCCCCACTTTTTTGTCACAATCGAAAGAGTTTTTCAGATTTCTCCATATTTTCAAGATCATTGCCTATAATTCGGGATCATTGATAAAATTTGAGCCAAATCGGACAAATAGCTGCTGGGATATTTAATATATCTGAACATTGATCCGACACGGATCCTGATTTTTTTATCCGGATCAGAGCAAAAGTTTGGAAATCCTCTTACATGTTAAACTTCATCAGAGATTAGTTTGCGAGTTATCCCTAGATTCCGGATTTCATTAAGCCAGATATTTTTATCCGGAACAGAGCCAAAACTTGCAAATCCTCATACCCTTTATATTCCCTTGTGTTAAAATTTGAGCCAAATCCGACCAGAAGATTTCGAGACATTCTTTGATCCAAAAATTGATCCGATCGCGATCGGCTTTTTATCCGGATCAGGGTGACCTTTGGAAATCTAAATGAGAACACGTTGTTGAATGAAGCTTTATAAATGGCGACATTTATGGTAAAGCTATGGACGATTCTTGCAACCGAGAAAAAAATGACACGATTGGTAAACTCATGTCGTACACTACCTAACCGAATACAAGTCAGTGTAGCCATGTACCTGCACACATACATGCTAAAGCCAATGATACTTGATGTAGCTGGGGGAGAAATGGCTTGTTTGATAAACACGTGTACTACTGTACTTAGGCTAACTGAGGACAAGCTGCTGTAGCTGCATATTAGAGGTGACAGGGGGTAATGTGGGTCGGGGCAAAGTGATTGGGATAAGATACAGCTATCGAATCAGTAGTCACTCGCCTTGAAGTGTTTGTCTGGGCGTCTTTCCCAGAAATTCCCTAAATCTGCAATCTCAAAATGGCATATCACGCATTTCCAGACGTAAATATGGACCATAGTTTGAGTGTTTAAATTATTCTACATATTTACAATTGCTTTATTCACAAAGCTTGGGCAGGTGTTGGGGTCTTTATATAGCATACATCCTTTGCGAGTAAAATAGTCCCACTCAGTGACTATTGTCTTCTCAGAGTTCTGGGATAAACTATTAACCCCACCCAGCCCCATTAAAAAACTAGTTTAGCACTCAACCTAGGGTCCATATTTACCTCTTGAATCACATGAGATTCCATCTGAGCTGGTCTAGATTTTAGTGCGACACGATACGGCTGCGACTGCAGTCGCTCTGACCGATTTTGCGATGTTCTAAACACGACTTTTGTCATTTCGATAAACACTTTCAGAGCTGACTTCGCATTTAAGTATATTGGCTTAGTTAACGTTTTTATATCAGTTTTACTATTGTTGCACACACGATGTGAAGCCCTGGTGTAAGTGCACCTGGGGCAAGCACCCCTTTGACCAATTAATAGGACGGCTCTGAGACGTGAGAGTACATCATGTAGCCAAGAGAAGAAAGAAAAGTTTGCTGAACACAACTGATGGTAAATTGTTGCAGCAGTGGAAGTGGAGGCATGCATGCTAAAGCCAAGAACTGTTGTTGGAAATGTAGCTGAGAGAAGAAATATTTTATAGCTGGATAAGTGGAGAAAAGCATGATAACGCCAAGATAGGCTGTTGTACCCGAAAGATGAGAACGTGTTTGATAATCGCATGTAGTACTGTAACTAAATGCCAATAGGGCAGATTCTGGTATCTTCGTAAGTGCGGAGAAACATTTTAAACGAGGGAATAGTTGTATGTATGATTACTGTATTCTGCTGCTGTAGTAGTAGAAACATCCTACAGCTGAAATCATTCCTTCTTCGCTTTTGCCCACTGTGTCTTGTCCTCAGCCAAAATCCGTAGCTTCCTCGGGTTCATTCTTGACTTGAGTGTACCTAATCCTGGTTTCTTGAGGTCACCTCGTAGCTCGCTTAGCAGATTTATGCAATGACGTTCTCGCCTGGCTCTATATTTACTGGCTCCGAGTAGGGCGAATTCCCAGGCTCTCTGTGCTGGTGTGTCTTCTGGCATCCTTAGCACATGGCCAAACATGGACCATCTGTGCTGGGCGACTTTTACAGACAGCGGTGGCGTATTACACATCTTGTATAGTGCATTGTTGAAAATTATGCTCTCTTGCCATCGATGTCCAGTGACGGTACGTAGGTGTTTGCGGTTGCAGGAGTCAAGTTTGTCTAGAGCTACCTTTGGAACTGCCCAGCTGTTACATTTATACATCATCAATTTGTAGTTGACGGAAAATAAGCATGGTTGATAACCACATATAGCAGGTTGTTGAAGCTGTATGAATGGGGAGATGTATAGAAAAGCTATGCATGCTTGGTGCACCTGAGAAAAAATAACATGTGTGGTAAACACATGTTGAACAGTACCCATCAGACGTCAAGATGTTGTAGCCACACACCTGCAATTGCAATTGAGAGAAGAAAGGGTTTGATAAACACACGATCTACATTACATTAAATGATGATATGCATGCTAAAGCAAAGAATGGTTGTTGCAGCTTAAAAAAGAGATATGGCCTGTAGCTGTATAAGTGAAGGAATGCATTATAAAGCCAATACAGATTGTTGTATCCGAGAGAGATAAACATGCTTGATACGCGCATGTAGTACATACATGAGGAACAATAGTTATAGCTGGAAAAATGTGGACATAAATTTTCTTACCAAGAACGGTTGTTGTATATATGTAGTTGGCAGACGACAAACGTGGTTTATAAACACAAGCTGTGCAGTATTTAAATGACGACAAGTTGTAGCTGTATAAATGGGACCATGCATATTAACGCAATGCATCTTTGTGCTGAGGGAAAATGAGATGTGTAAACAAAATACATGTTGTACAGTACCTAACCCTTGAGAGGTTGTTGTAGCCGCACACATGTGGAGATGTATGGTGAATTTAGTAAAGGAGTGTTGCAGCTGAGAAAAGAAAATGTCTGTGTGTTTGATAAGCACGTGTATTACATTGCGTAAGCTAACTGGGGGGGGGGGGGGGGGGGGGCAAGTTGTTATAGCTGCATAAATGGGGACGTACATATTAATGGCGAGAATACTTATTGTAGCTGAGAGAAGCTACGTTGGGTAAACACATGTAGTGCAGTACCTAACTGAGGACAAGTTGTTGAAGCTGTTGAAGTGGAGGAATTCGTGCAAACGCCAAGGATGGTTATTTTACACTTAACATAGAGAAGATACTAGAAGGGCGGCTGCATATGACACAGCGGGACATCCTGTGTGACGTCAGTTTTATTGTTGAACCTTAAAGTACAACACCAGAAGAGTTCAAAATCAGTTGTTGCCACTTTCAAAAAGTGTCCATCATGGCTGCCATCTTGAATTCAAAATGGCCGCCATTTAAATGCCTGTAAATCAGTTTTTGTATATAATCAACAGGAATTCCATCTTAAGATAATGCATAATAATCAAAATATGTTGTTAACTTGTTTTTTAAACATATTCTAGCTTCTTTCACCCATCGTGTAAATATTAAATATAATTAAATTTAATTTATAACCTCTTTTTGAAGGCAGAATGGTCGCCACTGTGATACCAATCACATCAATCACTGGGAATATGCATATGAGAATATAAAATATATAAAGGAGGGCATTTATGACACACACTTACTTCAATGTATCAACCAATCAAATGATTTATACTAGGAACAAGAGCAGTCATAGATCGATGACGCTTGTATGTATTGTAGTATTATTATCCTTATTACGAAGTAGAAATGTATGGCAAATACTCTATATAAGTAAACAGTAAAACTTGTCTATAAGGGACACTTTATGGGACATCAAAGAATGATCACTAAAGACACACGCTTGTTTAACATAAGCGATTTACCATAGTGAATAGCATTTGGGAGCACAATGTGGTGTTAGCTCGACGACCATCCTAAAGAACCATCGTCTGTGTCCGCGAAAAACAGATGTCAGTGAGAGACAGTTTGACTTAACTCATTTTATGAAAGTGATTTGTATCTATTGTTATGCTAATTGAGGGACTGTAAGGCCAGACGCCTTTCTGCGTTTTTATTGATCACATATAAGAAATACAAATTGATAGTCTATAGACATGCAGTTATATGTATGCTCCTGTGTCCATGAGTGTTTGTATGCTGTAAGATCATTCTGGTATATACCTCTTCCTGAAAGCAGAAAAGATATTCGCACACTTGTGCATTTCTAGTGTTGCCATCCATCTCAAAAAAAACTTCCTATCTTGCCATATGAAGCTGTTTTCCTGATAAAGTAGCAGCGCACTTAGTGGTTGACCACTCATTAGCCTGGATCTCCATTAGGAACATTTCGTTCCCTCCAACCAGCTAGATATTGTATCCAGCGTTGATTACTTGATGCTGTTTTGATTTCTGTCCGCTAATTTGATATTGATCATTCCTACATGATTGATACGCTGACTACGTTTAGCATTTTTGATAGAATTGGAGCTGTGCACATCAGCTACAAAATTTACCTAATTGTTCTTTTTATCTGCAATGTGGCACTAACCATTTTTGGAATATCTGTGCAGCCAACTCGCCACATGTTTATGGAAGATTAATCAAACTGTGAAGTATGGCCACAGTATCACTGATCACACATTCATTATGTACGTTTGTTCCTGCATCCTTTGCATATTTCTTTAATGCACCAACTAAAACTGAATTTCGAGGCCATCTGTTGTAGTGAATGAGGGTGCAACTGGGCTAAGCCGATATTTTCATGACTTCTCTCATGCCCAGTTTTCATTTTTGCCCAATGATTGCTATGTGAAGAATTAGTTTCCAATCTGCTTTCCATTAGCAGTTCGCAATTATAACTTGTAACTTTGCCTTTGTTGGTTTGATTAATAACTCAATTCATGTCGTCTTTATAGGAGAATAGAAGGCTTTCTCTGCAGAAAGAATGCACTTGATAATAAATGATGTCACTGCCAGCTCACCTATGTCCTCGGTGCGAATAGGTGTGTTGGTTGCTGTGTCATCAATTTCGAAGCCAGAGCTCACTATATGTATGCTACTTGGTGATGCAAAGGGATGTACACCACCGTCCATGCCAGTTTGAATAATTGTATCCATATCATGGTCATCTTGTTTCATTCAGAGAGGACTCAGATAATTATGAGTGGAATCATGCTCATCAATATTTTGACCAGCCGTCTCACGGCATTTATGAGCCACGCTGCCTCTAACATGCTCTAACAATATCCACCTATCAACAGCTCCCGTGTTTCGGCTGAATTTAACAATGCCACCTTTGACCATCATTGCTCTGTTTTCTTTTTGTACTACATAGGTACGTGGAACTTTGCCAAACTTGTTGGATGCAATGAGTTGAGCTCCAATTCCCACGTTTACCAAATATCCATGAGCTGATGTAACCAAAATGGCTGATGGTGCTAAATTTGATATGGACAACTCCAACGTTTGAGTATGGCAGATGCCTGCCATAGTTGTGTTATCCAACTTATTCTGCAAATACCTAGCAGGTAGAGGATCCAGTTGGCTGTCTGAATGATCTGATAAGATTGAGCAACAAATCACACATATAGCAAAATGAGTTCCAAAATTTGAACATTGAAATAGTCCGAATTGAGTAAATCTTGTAGTGAATCTTGAGAGGGATTTGTTCTCATATTTTCAAGCAGCTACTGTAGCTCATCTTTGTTTATATCATTCTGTGTAACAGTAACGTCATTGAACTTTTGTGTCCTAACCAGGAGATGTTCATGAAAGCACAAAGTTCCATTCTGATCATTACTTTGTACAGAATTTTCAGAGACCTCATTTATAGTAATGTTTAAAATTAAGGACATCATCAACAGGACCAGGTACACCTATACTCGATTCTATCATGAGATCTCTCAATCCCTGCAATTCAAAATCGGGTACCAATTACAGACGTAAAGATAATTATGATGTGAAAACCTCCCAACGTACAATAACCTGCAAAAGTAATTCTTTCGCCATACAGTGTTTCCAACATTTGCAATATATTGCATGATCACGGTTACCAATATTAAATCAAGATTTAGTGCTTTGCAGATTTTATCGCTTCTGCACAACATTGAGCATATGACTGACATTTCGGTTGGTGACGAGATGTCACTAGGATGTGTTCTACTAAAGCTTTTTTGCAGATGACATCAGAAGTGTTATGGTTGAAACCTGACTTTGAGGGAACTATTTCTTCGGATGACAGAGTTGAAATTCATATTACACTTGAAAAACGCTGCAATATAAATGCGAAATTTCTCTCCTGCGAGTGTTGAAGTTCTTTAACATTAAGAACAGACGTTGTAGCTGTATCCGGAACTCGTGTAAGAGGAATCCGTTTTCCAGCATAGTAAGTCTGGATGTCACTTTGCCATGATTTAAAGCAGCACGGTTTTGTGCGAGACATAGAGACATTGCTACCTCTGAATGATTTTTGGTGCATTAGACACCCACTAGTACCCTGGAAGGTTATACCGCCAGGAAGGGTCTCTTCATTGATCTTCGTGTTAGCAAATGCAATGGTAAGTGGCACACCTGGTGATAATGACTCCGGAACTAAATTCTGTGCACTGCTTACTTTCTCTGCAATTGCTGTTTTTGTTTCTCTGATGATTTCATTACACGCAACATGATCTGTTAAACATGCGTATTGTACGCAATTTAAAGACCACTCATTACATACGATAGATACATGATTATTATCTATATAATATTATACAACAGCGGCCGCATGCGGCACACATGTATGCATGCATTTTGCCGTGCATGTGTCAGGGCATGTATATATACATGTTGCCGCCTGTTTAAATTGCACAACATTTTTTAACATTTAATAGTTAAATGACTGTCACTTTAAAGAATCTCCTTAAATATTTTATGCAGCATCATGCAGACTTTATGTTCCAGCAAGACAACGCCCGTCCTCATTCAGCTAGGGTCACCAGTGATTTCCTTGAGGTTAACAACGTCCCATGTTGGACTGGCCAGCGCGACCACCGGACCTGTCTCCTATCGAACACGTGTGGGACATCCTTGGCCGTATGGTGCGTGAGAACCATCCACATCTTCACAACGTGCGGGAGCTGAAAGCTGCACTGCTCCAGGAATGGGATGCGATTCCTCTTCGTGACATCAGGTGCTTAATTCGAAGCATGAGAAAGCGATGTACGGCGGTGGTTAATGCGCGCGGAGGTCACAACCGGTATTGACAGCTCAGCGTCATTATTTAAATCGGACCCTTCCGTTGAATGATGCAGTGTTAAAGGCGCGATGCTAGAATTACAGTAACAAGAGACTGTTGTTCAAATTGGAAAATGACCTATCAATTAAATAATATATTTGAATCAATTTATTGTTTTTGTTAAATAACATTTATACAGTAATATTCTCAGTGTTGCTAAACTTTTTTGGTTCAGGTTAATTACATACATAGACACATTTAAAGATACATCTACCTACCGGATTCAGGGAGTGTAATAATAATATATTTGGGCCGACAAACAAATGGATTTACCTCTTCATCAAAAATCTTATAATGTGGTTGTCATCACTTGTGCTGGTAGTGGTGTGGTAGTGCTGCTACTGCTGCTGCTG
Organism: Chaetoderma sp. LZ-2023a; assembly: GCA_034401795.1. Lineage (NCBI taxonomy): Eukaryota > Metazoa > Mollusca > Caudofoveata > Chaetodermatida > Chaetodermatidae > Chaetoderma > Chaetoderma sp. LZ-2023a. The sequence goes on from CM067374.1 coordinate 9,808,064, forward strand.
CTGCTGCTGCTGCTGGTAGTGGTGGGGTGGTGGTGGTGATGCTATTGCTGGTGGTGGTGATGGTGGTTGTGAATATGCTACTGGTGGTGGTGGTGGTGATGCTGGTGGTGGTGGGGTTTGTGTGGTTGTAAATTTGTAACTACGGACGCCTGTAAGTTGTATATGCAACACAGACTATTAATTAATAATCTTATAACGTGGTTGTCATCACTTGTGGTGGTGGTGGCGGTGGTGGTTGTGGTGGTGGAAGCGGTTGTAACTACACCTATATAATAAAAACAATCTCGCAGGTGACGTTCAACTGTACTGCATCACCATCTATAACGGCCTCAGCTAGGTCGTCATCCACTCGTGCTGCTTGGGGAGCAACTGGAGAACGGAAAGAATGTAAACAGATGTTACCTTCAAATCAAGAAACATATTATTACATGACGGGGTGGAAATAAAGAAAAAAACTTGAAAATTAATATATTAGAAACCCCACGCGTCAATAACAATAATAAGGGAGATAACTCTGGATCGTTTATTTCGATTGTCACTAACACTATCCGGAGTAATTTTCCTTATTATTGATACATCGAAACGGCGACGGTTTTAGTTGCTAATTAAAATGTCTTTGTAAATGCATAGTATGTACGTCATATATGTGGTTATGGAATGAGATGTGGTATTTATTACTGCAGTGAATTTCCGTAATAATAGGTGGTATGAGATGCGGATTAAAAATGTTATTGTACTGAATTTGCATGCAGAAGTCAAAACCACGTAGGCCTACTGATCCGGCGCATCGGACGTACCAAACATATATTACAAAACTTTAGAGAGAGAGAGAGAGACAGAGAGTTTTCAACAAAGTATAATGACACTAACCTTTGCTTTGTGTTTCTTATTGAGGTTGCATAGAAACGTTTTTGAGAACCACCACAGAACCGCCATAATTCTTCATATGTAAGCACGTTTTTAGAACAGTGGTCCACCACAGGTAGGTGGTCCAATACGGTTAGCTAATTAACCTGCAATACTTAAGATTCACCATCATCATACGCCAGCATTTATTTGGATTGGTGGTTCCCAGACAGTAATAGCAAACAGTATGAACGTTGCATTAGAACCATCCCGCAAGTGTTCCACTTAACCCTTTCAATGACAACTCCGAGAAAAAGTAAATTCTTTATGGGTAAAATTTGCTCTGCCTAAGGTAGCAACAGCTTCCAGTCAACTTAATTTCAAAATATTCAACCGTTTTCCTGTGTGGTAGGATTGAAAATGGGATATGGGGAATTCGTCGGTGAATGGATTAAGAGCCACCATCACCATACATCATCATATTTCTTAGTGAACGTCGCCGCTGCCTCGCATTAACTTAAGTGGTCCTCCTTAGACAACGGGGTTTTATTTTTAGAACCACCAGGTGCTATTTCACATGTTTTTAGATCCTCTATCAGGAAACCTTAAGTGGTCCACGTAGGTGGTGCTATGCATTTGGCAAATTATTCGCTATTATTAAAAAAAAACCAACAGCCATGATCGTCATACATATGAACTTTTTTCTTAGAACCACCATCAACCAGTGTTATTCAGTTTGAACCAACGCAGTGTGTGCGTTAAATGTTGTTGGCATTCATTGGGAGACAAATTTCAAAATTAAAATTTTTGGCATAAAAAAAACAATGGGAGGAGTGGGGTGGGGTTGTTTAATTGTTAGCACCCACTACGTTTCGTCAACCAGGAGATTTAATTGCAGGAAACCCCTACAATGTTTTCTTTCAGATGGCAGCATCGCAAAGCAACCTTACTGCTTCGCAGGACAAAATGTGTGACTCACTTGGTCGATTAGAAAGTATAGAACAACATACGGCAAACTTTATTCCAGTTATCAAACAAGTAGAAAATAGAGTAACTAGTTTAGAAACTGCAGGAAGTGCCCACGAACGGGCCCTAAATAACCAAGAGGACATACCAGTAACACAGAGGGGCAGTGCCGGCTTAAGCTGGTGCGAGTCCCTAGGCTGGAGACGCTCTGAGATGCAATCCGAAGCCTATTAGGCATAATTTTGTTAATTATTAATTGCTCAAGATTTTTCAAGAGAATTATAATTTTTAAAGGTCAAGAGAACACAATTTTTGTAAATTTACCAGTGAAATTTATGAAAATATCATTGTCTCGTCCTGCAAATGGACATTCCTCAGCACCACTATAGAGGTCTTTTGACCATCAAAGTGGTATTAAATTGACAATAAGATTCACGTCTTTGCATAGCCAATGTCCATTTGCAGTTCAAGAGAAGAATATTTTTGAAGATTTACGACTGGAATAGCTGGCTCGGTTAGCGAGCCAGTCATTCCAGTGGTAAAATTTCAAAAATACTGTTCTTTGACCAAGACGACTGTATTACTGTAGCGTATATGGTACCGAGTTTGTCTCTTCGTTGCGTTACGTAGCCTGTGGAAAAAACCCTTAAATCTGTGGGGTTTTTTGTTTGAAGCGCGAGGCCTCCTTAAGCTCGAGGCCCTAGGCTTTAGCCTAAGTAGCTTAGCGGGTAATCCAGCCCTGCATAGGGAGGAAATTAACAAGTCATCAAGGCAAGGCATCAATGGCAAATAGCGTGGCCTGAGATTATTATAATTCAAGTTGAGTTTCAAATTCATTTTTATATATAATATACAATTTGCAGCAGCACAACAGGTCGTCCACCAAAGACAGTGACTATATCTAGACCTTGGGCACCCACATAGAACAAAAAATAAATTTTACATGTAAAAATGACACCGGCACTTATAATATAGGAAGACGTGAGCTTGAAGTTAAGTTCAATGTACTATAAAGATATAGCCATTAGACATGTGATAAATTCACAATATAATTTGCAGGGCAGAGAGAAATGTGTTTATCTTGTTATATTAACATTCAATATTACATGGGTTCTGACTATCATTTACAGTTTTCTACCTTTCCCATGTAGTGCTGATGGTGGTTGCGATTGTAATAATGATAGTTTCTTGGTAGTGTCATATCTTTAAGATGGTTGTAATGGCATTGGCCTTGGATAGGATTAGTTATGGGCTATAGGAAGAAGCAGATTATATTTTGGGGCAGTCCGTCCATCATTCCATCCATCTTGTTGAGCATTTGCATAAATTTTGGGGGGTTTGTTTGATACTTCAGATTCTATCTGGAGCTAAATTATAGGATATATAGAAAGATTTTCACATTATTGCAAGAAATATTTGATGATAGAATCATGGAATATCAAGTGAGTTCTAGGTGGTATTATGTTCGAAAGCCTGGTTACAAACCGAGTACAGAGATTAAATTATTAGCATTTGAAAGCTGCAAGTTGCGACTAAAATACGTATTTCGAAATTACTTCATAGTAGATTTTTTTTAAACCTATACTTTATTAGCTCATTCATATATCTCTATGTAAACATATCAGTGAAATTCTGGAGCCGAACCTATTACAAGCGATATGCCAGGACCTATCGACATCTATCCGATTGTGGCTAATGTGAACCAACTATCTTTCAATATGGGCATATTGCGGATAAGTAACTACATGAACATACTCGGTAATTATGATATTATTTGATGGTAGAATCGTGCAATATTTCGTACAGCACTAGTACATAATAATAAATATTGAGTTCTGCATGGCTAGATGTTCAAAAACTGGTTACAAACAGAGTACATAGATATCAGTATGTAAATCATCGGCATCTGACAACTTTTGGTCACCACTAAGTTGCGTATTATAAAATTACTTTACGGTGGAATTTTTTTTAATCGATGTTATATTAGCGTATTTATATATATATATATATATATATATATATATATATATATATATATATATATATATATATATATATATATATATATATATATATATATATATATATATATATATATATATATATATATATATATATATATATACCTGACATTTTGGGTCCAAATTTATTACAGACGGTAGGCTACCGAAAACCATGGATCTTACAAAACGTGTGCAAATATTTGCTATGGAATTGTCTACTACGAAATTACTTCGTGGTAGACATTTTTAAGCTTGATATTTTATTAGCGTATTCATATACCGATCTGACCATATGTATGAATTTCTAACCGAATAGGGGCCAAACTTATCGCAGACAGTATGGTACTGAAAATCACTGATCTGCCAAAATTTAAGCCAATTTTGGTATGGAATTGCAGACTATGGAATTATTTCATTGTAGAATTTGTTTTAATTGTGACTATAGGTAGCAATGATAGGATATCATATTGTTTACAGCTGAAAGTAATTTAGGCTAAATTATAGTTTTTAAACTCGAGTTTAAGTGGGTGAAAATCTGGGACCGAGCATAACCTGCAGACAATAGGGCAGTGAAGACTGTGAATTGGCTAAAATTTCAGCCAAGATTCGGTATGAAATCGTGTACAACGAATTAAATTACTTCATGGTAAACATTTTTTTAACTCAATACTTCATTAGCATATTCAGATACCTATCCAACCATATTAGTGGAATTTTTGGGCCGAACACATTGCAGGCATTACTAACTTGGCACATACAAACCCTTTCTGTTGATTTATGTATCTAACCACCCGTTACAATGTTATTGACAGCCGTTTTGACTGGAAATTCGGAACATCAGTTGTCTATACATAGTGCTAAATAATTGCATGCATGGATCTTTTCCCAGTGAAGGATTAAGGACAATAAATTACTAATGAAAATCACACATACATTATTTTTAGCGAATTTTGTCTAATTTTTCACGGTCTACAATATTATTATACATGTTTTATGGTCAAAATTTACCACACATATAGTGACTAGTAAAATGCGTCCACAACATTCAAATCTTTGCCTCTACACTGTACGAGACATAACAATGGAAATTTATACACTATCTCGAATGTTCAGCCCTGTGTCTTATGCTATAATACATAAGGGAAATGAAACAGACACAGTATCTGGTATTGTCGTCATAGTATATTAAACATTTACTGTCTAAATTTGGTGAAGAATGTTAAAATATTTAGATATTGAATGTCCATTTGCAGGCCAGGAGAAGACTGTTTTTTGCAGATTTGCCACTGGAATCTGGAATGATTGTCTCGAGAGTCATTCCAATGGTAAATTATCAAGAACTGTCCCCTCATGGCATGCAATTTGGCATTGCTCAAGATCTCTGTAGGGGCTGGTTTGACCAACTATGCCATGGCGCGGTCAAAATACAATAAGAGATGATGATAGGCCTATATTCATAGCCGTCATCATTGTGATTTACATACGTTCAACCATGACTTCCCACAATCCCATTTTCAAGGTAACTATAGAGGTGAGCTGTTGAAATTTTTTTAACTAATTTGACTAGATGCTGTCGGTGCTTATAGCAACAGCACAGGTAAATTAGTTTCAAAATATTCAACAGAATGTTTATTAAATAGTAAAGACATACAATTCGCACAGCTTACAGACTTTTCAACGCTCCTGATAGCCATAACTACGTCATTCATTACGTATTTTGACTGTGACGTCAGCCTACATGTAACATAATTGATTATGACATCAACACTTGAGTGACAGGTTGGATAACTTATACCTTCTGTCCATAAGAGAATGTGTCCATTGTGATTGGGTCAACATGCGTCTGGCAGGGCAAAGTTAACTATATGAATGCTCTTGCTAAAATATGTGGTCACTTATTACAAGTGGGTGGACCACACATTACCATGTGGTATTGGCCGTTTAATGATCAAATTTGTTCATGACAATTTCACAGGTGGGGTCCATTTCTAGCTAAGCTCTGTCTGTTCTTCGGAATGTTGGAATCAATTTATAATCTTTGATTCACGACTTCCCAGAATCCCAATTTCAAGGTAACTATACAGGTGAGGTGTTGAATATCCTGAAACTAATTTCACTAAGTGCTTTTGCTGTCTATGGCCGTTACAGTGCCCGGTCAAATGCCTGGTCAAATTAATTTCAAAATATTCAACAGAATGTTGATTAAAAAGTAAAGACATAAAATGTGTACCCTTAATGGGCTATTCTATATTAACGATGGAGCTAGAGACGTCATTCACTAAGCAGTTTGACTATGACGCCTGTGAAGTTTTTATAGGACACAATTAATAATAGCAAAAAAACATAAAACGCCCAGGAAAATTAGTTTCAAATTTTCAACAGAATGTTGATTAAATAGTAAGGCCATACAAGTCGTACAATGCCCAGTCAAATTAGTATCAACATATTCAACAGAATGTTGAATATTGTCTGTATGTCCACATGTTGGATCTGTCAATAAAGATTGTTTGCTTGCTTATTTCTTAATGCACTGGTAACGCGATGACTTCTGTTTCTGTGCTGACCTCGCCTACGTGGTGCAAGTGCCCCGTTAGTTTACTTTGTTGATCATCATTTCCCCGGTCTGGGATCGAACTGTCATCCTGCAATTCCGCTGGACCACCACACCAAGACAAGAATCGGATATACCGAAACACTGGCGAATTCATATGAGACTATCTTTTGAATGCACACTGTATGGTGTATTCTATGCACTCACCCGTCTCCATAGCGATATTGGCAGTAGTTGATTGATTGATTGATTGATTGATTGATTGATTAAACCCCGGGCATTAAATCGTAAAGACATAAAATGTGTACACTTGATGGACTATTCAATGTTCCTGATGAAACTATTTACATCATTCATTACGTATTTTGATTGTGATGTCAACCTACATATGACGCAAATAATTATGACGTCATATGCTTGGATGACAGATAAGATACATCCATTATCATAGAGATATCTTATGCCCATTTGCAGACCAAGAGACCGTTGTTTTTGGCACCTTACTATTGGAATGATAGGCTCAGTTATCGAGCCAGTCATTCCAGTGGTAAATTTTCAAAAATGTCTACCTGTTAGCTGTAAATGGTAGTTTCTCAGATTACTACAGAAGCCATTTTGGCCAGTTTGATCGAGACGAGTGTTGAAGTGGAGATTAAGAGATGTACGTTGGTACAGTGGGACAGATCACAATAGTATTTTATTTCTGATGCAAATGTACAGTCAGCAATTAGCCCAGGTCACAAGCTATTACAACTAACCCCAATAGTGAGGGTAAGCTATATAATCTAGACAATATATCCTACAATCCCTAGTGATGGCAGCGCCGACAATGGACCTTTCCAGTCTTAGCTATGCCCCGCTCACCTCTAGCTAAGCTCACCCACACGTTGCAGTGTTGGGATCGATCGATCCCCGCGAATGCCCTGACTATCAATTTCCTGAAATCTATACAGGTAAGCCGTTGAATATTTTGTAACTAATTTGACTGGTGCTGTTGCTGTCTATTGGCAGCAACAGCGCCCATTCAAATTAGTTTCCAATTATTCAACAGAATATGTATTAAATAGTAGACATGCAATTCTTGCAACAACTTTAGTCCGTCTTCAATGGACCTTTCCAATTGTATCCTTCGATTATATGACGGCATATGACATCATGGCCAACTAACTGACGTGCATGCTGACATCATAATCATTACGTCATAATGATTCTATTTGGCCCGTCTTTGACTCTTAATCGTCCAACACGTTGTAAGAATTGTATGTCTGCTATTTAATAAACATGCTGTTCAATATTTTGAAACTAATTTGACTGAATGCTGTTGCTGCCGTAAGCAGTAACAGCACCCTTATGCAGCAACAGCACCCAGTCAAATCAGTTTCAAAATATTAACAGCTTACCTGTATAGTTTTCTGGAAATTGATAGTCAGGTATTTCAGGGATCGATCGATCTCAACACGAGCAAGGTGTGGGTGGAGCTTAGCTAGAGGTGGGAGGGGACTAGCTGAAACTGGAAAGGTCCATTAGGCGTTCGTGACGTACTTGTCTAAGTCATTCATGACGTCATAATGACGTCATTGATTATGATGTCATTCCACACGTCACGTCGTTGATTACGACGTCATGTGATGGATGGATAATATGGAAAGGTCCATTCTAGACACAACCAAGTGAATGCGAAACGCTGAGCGGCACGGAAAGAGATGATAGGCCTACACGCACATGCGTCGTAGTCGCCGTGATTTATATAGATACTTTGTAACCAGAACTTCCCAGAATCCCCTTTTCACGGTAACTATGGAGGTGGGCTGTTGAATATTTTGGAACTAATTTGACTGAGTGCTGCTGCTTGTTAAATAGTAACGCTCTTCAAATCGTACAGCTGAAGGACTTTTCAATGTTCCTGTTGGGAATAGCCACGCCAGTCATTACGGTTTTTGACTGTGACGTCACCTACCTGGGAACTAATTGATCCTTCGATTACATGGCGTCATATGACGTCATACCTAACCAAGTGACGTGCATGCTGACATCATAATCATTACGTCATAAATGAGATCAATTTGGCCCGTCTTTACTCTTAATCGTCCAACACGTTGTAAGAATTGTATGTCAGCTATTTAATAAACATGCTGTTTAATATTTTGAAACTATTTTGACTGGGCGTTGTTGCTGCCGTAAGCAGAAACAGCACCCTTCTGGCAGCAACAGCACCCAGTCAAATTAGTTTCAAAATATTTATCAGCTTACCTGTATACTTTTCTGGAAATTGATAATCAGGTATTTCAGGGATTGATCGATCCCAACACGGGCGAGGTGTGGGTGGAGCTTAGCTAGATGTGGGCGGGACTAGCTGAAACGGGAACGGTCCATTATGTGCTCGTGACGTACTTGTTTAAGTCATTCATGACGTCATGATGACGTTATTGATTATGATATCATTCTACACGTCACGTACAAACGTACAAACCAAACTAAGTAGAGTGGTTGAACAAGAGCAATATACACGCGTTCATCGAGACGTGACCTAGATTACCGCCGGCGCCGCCATTGGCTAATGACGTAATAGCCCGCCATTACACAAGTGAAAAAACGCTTAAGACGCGTACATAGCGTTATCGTTATTATAAACATAAGAACCTGTAGAGATCTGAAACTCGGGGACAATGGATATCGACGTAAAATACAGAAAAAGTGGCGGAAATTCATGTGCGGTCAATGGGTGCACAAATAATAGCAGAAAACTAAATATATTTAAGAAGGGCTTGAGCGTTTTTAATCCCATAAAAATTCCACGTTATGCCATCAGATGAACCGAGCAGACTAGCGGGGGGGGGGGGGGGGGGGGGGGGGGGGGGGGGGGGGGGGGGGGGGGGGAACATTAAATGTCTAAAGAAACTCAGCATTTCAGACTGTTCCGTGGCCACTAATAGCCAGCGATGAAATAAACTGTGATTGATATAACTGATTTGTCAGAGACGGACTCTATCATGGTGTTGTAGATACTAATAAGCCGACACATAAAAGAAACAATGAATCCATCCAGTATGTTGACATATGTACACAATGTCAGGAATCTGACTTTTGTACAAATGACCATGTCTATACGGAAAACCATGGGCAGATTGTAAAAGTACATCTAGCTTAACATCGTCGTGTCGT
>CM067374.1:9818091-9850591 GCA_034401795.1 Chaetoderma sp. LZ-2023a
GAGGATACTTGAATTAAATTCCTTGACCACATTGTTAATGTTTCTCCCTTCTACTGCTATATTTTGGGTAAGCTCATTGGAACGAATGCCGAACAGACTCCAATTTGCCTTTTTGTAGTTCCACCTTGGATGTTGAGGTGAACTTATCGAAATACTTCCAGAAAGAGAGAGGAGGACTGGGCGGTGGTCGCTTCCCCCTAACTGCGATCTGACCACTCTACTGAGGTTTCTGTGAATGTCTTCTGTACAAAATGCCAAGTCCGGCGTTGTTGTCGAGTGCCACCGGCGCGAGTAGAAGGTAGGCTGATCTGTGGGATCGTTGACAAGTAAAAGGTGCTTTTCATCTTGCCATGCTTCAATGCCTTCTCCTCGTTTATCAAGTGTTCTGTATCCCCAGCTCTGGGACTGGCTATTAAAGTCTCCCGCAATGAGGAAGTGGCAGTCCGGGACCTGGATTGTGTCAAGTGAGAGATTCTTGTCATTAGGGTAGTAATAATTGACAATTTCAATCACAGAGTTGCTGGTTGTTACCTTGATCTTGATATATTCTGCCTCTTCCATAAAGGTTTTGATCTGGCTGGCGTTAACGCTGTTTCGGACCAAGGTGATCACCCGGCCTTTCTTTCTTCCTCTTCGATCACACCGGAAAATCTGGTAACCTCTGATCTTAATTGGTTTTCCTTCTTGCAGGTGTGTCTCTTGGATGCAGCAGATATCAATGTTGTTTTCGTACAGGAGCTGTTCAAGCTCTGATTTCTTGTTGGTAACCCCTTCTGCGTTCCAGTGCATAATGTTGATACTGGGGTTCTCGTTGGGTTTTGTCTTCTCTTTCGGTTGGCCAGTAGCTCTCCATCCTCGTCCCCTGGCTCCACAAGATGAGTTGATGGGACCTCCAGTAGCTGAGGGTGGGCTCCTTCTAGGCGTGGAGCCTGGCGCTGCACCTGCCTAGCGGATCCCCACAGGGCGAGCACCATTTCGGTTGATTCGATCTCCAAGTGTTATTTCATTAGCGTTGTGCATAATGCTCTGGTTAGCCCCTCCAAATGTCTGGATTGACACCCAGTGGCTTACACCCCTGCGCCACGTTGAGGCCGAGCATATAGTCTTAAACAGGGGATTGATTTTGTCAATTCCTACTGGTCGGGGATTAGCAGCATTAATACGACTCTGAGCTAACACCACAGCTTGGGGTATCAGCGCTCTTCCAGATCTTAAAGCTATAGATTTAATGGATGCCTTTAAATTCTTAAACACAAGAACGTGGCTAGCTTATGGTGCTAATCGTAAAAGATGGATTTACTTCATAAACGGTTCCTTTAGCTCGGCTATAAGGACCTGATACTCTACCACTAACTCTTCATGCTTTACAATGCGGAACTGCAACCTAGACCCAATATTATGCCAAGGCAATAAGTCTGTCCTGTCCTGTGGCCTACATCGATTGGCCTAATCAACTTGGTAGCATGGTTATATATCTCTTCGTATTCGTACATGTTATAGATCTCCATATTTTTGTCTTTATTGTTCTCTGAACTTGTTTAACGATTGTCACATAAGGTTCATTCTGAGATGTATAAAAGTGAATATATATATGTGTGCGTGCGTGCGTGCGTGCGTGCGTGCGTGCGTGCGTGCGTGCGTGCGTGCGTGCGTGCGTGCGTGCGTGCGTGCGTGCGTGTGTGCGTGTGTGCGTGCGTGTGTGCGTGTGTGTGTGTGCGCGTGTGTGTGTGTGTGTGTGTGTGTGTGTGTGTGTGTGTGTGTGCGCGCGTGTGTGTGTGTGTTGTGTGTGTGTGTGTGTGTGTGTGTGTGTGTGTGTTGTGTGTGTGTGCGTGCGTGCGTGCGTGCGTGCGTGCGTGCGTGCGTGCGTGCGTGTGTTGTGTGTGTGTGTGTGTGTGTGTGTGTGTGTGTGTGTTGTGTGTGTGTGTGTGTGCGTGCGTGCGTGCGTGCGTGCGTGTGTGTGTGTGTGTGTGTGTGTGTGTGTGTGTGTGTGTGTGTGTGTGCTTCATCGGAGCATTTACAAACTCCCCATCCTTGTCACTTTGAATAGATTCAGGCTTTCTATCTATGCTATTCAAAAAGCTTTCTAGCGATTCCAAAACAGTTTTGGAGATTTTATGTATTAAAGGTAGAGCCCATAAATATTTCAATAACCCGCCTAAAACGTACAAGAGATAACGTGTATTATCTTTATCTTTAACTAACATCGACATGTCGCTAAGATCAATGGGCCATAATTGGTCTACATTAGGGATCCTGATATGATCTTTAACAAACTTCACACGTTTAGGTCTGTGTAAGGAAAAACTTGGTTGGCTCGCTAACCATTCTCTAACATGTTTTCATGATATGCTGCCATTAAAGCTCCAATGTAGCTTATTGACACTTTCGACAGCCGCAGGATGCTGAGCATTACACTATATATTTTTTTAGCCATATTCACCTGTAAGTAATCTGAAAAATACCTGCCAGTGCTAGAGTTTCTATTTGTGGGTATGCACGGTTCTCTCGAAGCTGGTGAGGTGTTTTGTATTTGGTTTCCCTCAGTATCGGGACCTATGAGAGACCACAGTATATAAATATGTTATAGCTGGTTACTAAAGGCGTGCGCCGACTGGTGAATTTCTAATAGGGCTAGGTCCATGTCGCAGATGTCTTAGCGGTCACCATATTATGACGTCACTAATATGCAAATGAGCCCATGCTGCCAACATCTGTATGACTCATTACACCTGTAAATCATCGGCACAGGTCATAGCTCTACATCACTAAAATACGGTGAAGGGATGGGTGACCGTTCTGATTGGCTCAGAGAGTTATAACATCATCTCATTTGCATATTAGGCCACGCATGGCCATTTCAAAAAGTTGATAAAAATAGGCCACACACCCTGACCTAGGACGAATATGCAAATGAGATGACGTCACAACTCTCTTAGCCAATCAGAGCAGCCGCTCATCCTGTCGCCCTTATACTCCCAAGATATTACATAATTATAGGATGGTCCTAACAGATTAAAGCAGCGATAGTCAAAGTTCTTGGGTACCAAGAAATTGAGACACCTACATCAGTTATGAGATACTTGTTGATTTCTGCGCAATTTATCCTGCATGCCATGCCTGGACACCATATGTATTGTAACTATTGAATGCACCATTATTTGAGTTTATTAATTGTACTGACTGAGATTCTCAAATAAACACCCCCCCCCCCCCCCGCTGTCTATACAACTGGTCATTTATCAGCTATCTCGAGGTGTAAGCAGATAAACAATAAATTTCAATACTGCTCAATGCAAGTGTAATCAATTTCATGGGGTATAATATGAGGAAAATGATGTCTATTTTGACAGTAATGTGACTGAAACTTGTTATCAATGGCAGCAAAACCAGTCAATCAAAATTATTGTTAATTTGTCTGCAGGCTGTTGTGTAAACAGCAACAGTGTCACATTGGATGTGTATTCTACTCGGGTATGAAACGCTATCGAGCAATTGAACTGCGACTCACGTCCCGTTGTTTCATGGCCTCTATAACAATCATGCCATTTTCAAAGTATCGTCAGATCTCATCACACAAACATCTTTTCTTGGTGAATCAAATATGAAAGCAATGTGTAGCGTAGAGCGCACCTGGGCTTGCCCCATTCACGGTGAATACGGCCAAAACCAGCCTATGTAGTGGTCTTGAAGACTCCATTTGCGGGTCAAGAGATTAAAAAAGTTATACCACTGACATGACTGGCTCGATAACCGAGCCAGTCTTACCAGTGGTATAATTTTGAAAATAGTATTTCCTTGACCTGAAAATGGACATCTGATAAGCACCTTTTGATTGACAGAATTTAGCTATCAAAGAGTTAACCCTTAAAATACAGCTGTTTCAATTTCAAGACAACTATGCTGGAAAGTTTTAGAATAGCCTTAGACAGCACCAACTCGCTGTCAAAGCACTTTCACAATATTCAACCGATTATTCCCTACAGTATAGTAAATGTGTTGTTTGTTGTCTGCGAGGATCAAAAGGTTAATTGTCAGCTGTACACAGATAATTGTTTTCCTTCTCACACCAGACGACGAAAGTACCAGCTCATAACAATGGCGTATCATTAAGTAAACGGAGCGATAATCAATGGATCTATACACGGTAATAGGTAGTACCTATATTAATACATAGAGAGTTTCCTATCACTCTATCTAATATTTATCAAATATTTAACAGTTCCTGGTAGTGACTGTATCGAAGACTGTCTCTAAGATTAGAATTCTGAACCGGTATGTTGTTCAAGCAATTTTCTGTTGCGTACAGTTTCACTTAAGGTCAGTTAATATTTCAGGTTTAATGCTAACTAATACAATTTTAACCGGTTAACACTTATAGACAAAGTTATTATGATTTAACGAAATTCTTTTGACTATTTTGAAAGTAATTTGACTGTGAGCTGGTGTAGTTACAGGTTCCATGAGGATTTGCTTCAGAATATTCAACACTATTTCTTGTATATCGGTAGTCATCTTGAAATTGAGACAGCGTATGTCAAGGAATAAATGGTCAACAGATTAACGTAACCACATATTATCACTATATCATTTGGAAGCATTAACAATTGCGAGCTGGGTAATAACGGTTTTAATGATCAACATTAATTTTGCTTCCACCAACTTCACAATGAATTGTGGCAGTATCTTATAGCTGTATCTCGCGGGGGGGGGGGAGATACACGCTTGTCCGTCATGCTGCTCCACTCCGTTGCACCGCATGTACAGGATGCATTGGAGAGCTGGTTAGCTACGATTCTCGGGGTTACGGATCCCGTATCGCGACTCCAGAAGGTACAAATACCAGCCTCTAGAGCCGGTGGAATGATCACATTCCAGTGGGGCCGTGCAAACATTGCCGCCGAGATTGAACCTCACGGTCTCGTCCCAACTGTTCGTGTCACCGGTATGTCGGTCCATTAACTAATTTAAAAGTCTGGACATGATGATATAATTAAGAAAATTAATACCACTATGCAAACAATGCTACTCGTCTGATAGTAAATAAGCAAAATAATACAGTACATAGAGCTACTTGGTGTCCTTTCTAGGTGGTCTCGCCGAAGGTACCACACAGATTCGGAAATCCGCAGAGGTATCCCCGCAAGGGAGCATCGCAGCGAGGCCACCTAAATGGTTAATATAAACCAATTATACCCTTAACACACACAACATATTATTGTTGTGAAAGGAAAGTGCCTCATGTGGGCCTCCGTCACAGGAAAATGCCTTCAACACTGAAGCGGAGGAAAAGAGCTGGCAAAAAGGGCCACTCTTTTGTTCAAACAAAAGGCTAAGTGTTGGTCAATCCCAGTAAAGCCATAATTGATGTGATGCATACTGGTTTACGTGAAGACGGGTCGGATGATTTCCAAAGAATTCATATGTCACCGTCTTATGTATGTCCAAAGATACTGTATTGGTAGTTGCCGCTTTATTTATGCGGGCCTTCTGCTACATTCTAACCTACCATATAGTTATTGGATACGCGGTCAAACTTTGGCCGCAAATGGCAGGGATTCCAACCTATCTTTTTTTAGACACATACATCTAACTGGCTAAGATGCCCAGCTTCCCGAATGTCGCCCCGCATAGCATCTTCCTCAGAAAGACAGCATGCATACCTGTTATGGGGGAGTAGCTCCCAAATCATATGGCAATCCGGTCACCATTGCACCATAGCCACATATAACATCACTAGGACAATCCACAGTTCACATAAGTGATTTAGAAAGTGCAATATCATTCATGGTGGGGAGTAAGAGACAGATATCCATCATCAGTGCCCTTCCCCTGAGGGCGTGGTGGGTTCCAAGACCCCACCCAGTCACTACAATGAGTTGGATGGAGATCTGCGTCTCGTCCGTCACCCGTGTGTTGCGGAATTAACATTTCACCTGTCGTTAGGGTTATGTTCCAGAATGCCCAGAGAGGCACTGCAGGCCAGTGTTACATAATATAATTTCCTTTCACAGTGTTTCCTCCTTTGGCGGGGGAATCTAAACTAACTGGTATCTGAAGATACGTGTGTGTGTGCGTGCGTGCGTGCGTGCGTGCCTGCGTGTGGTGGGGTGGGGGAAGTGTACGTAAATCGACACTTTAGTTATCGGCGCTCGTAAACCCCAATAGTTTCCAAGAGTCGAATCCTGCCAGTGCGTCGACTGGGAGTCCAGACAATTATTAAGCCATGAGGCTGGAGGAGCGCAGAAAGAGACTATCACTCGATAATAATAAGAGGTCCAAGGGTAATTGGCCAATATTTACACAATCTAGCCAGTGTGTCGTGTTACATATCCACTACAGCCAGAAAAGAGGTGCACACAATGCGTCTCTTACGGAGAGAATGTCTCTAACTACTTTAAACCTATCCTATCGAGCTAGAATAGCCAAGTTTGGTCGGTCACATGTCAGGCTCGAGCATGGTGAGCATGATCAGTGACTTCAGTGTAAAATTGATGCTGGGGAATATAGTGATGCGGATATAATGTTGCTGTATAGTATTACCTAACGTACCGCATCCTAGAGTTTTCATATAAAGAAAACATAATAACTAGGATGGCTACTTGCCATATACATAACTAACTAATACAATGCTGACAGTATATCAAGTCATAGGCCCTTACAGTGCTTGTTAGTTGTAAGCACAAGGAACTAAAGCCAATATATACAATAACAAACAGAACATATAAAAATGCGGTCGGAAAGACCGAGTAGGTACCTATTACTCATCAGCACCTTTAACGGAAATAATGAAATGCACAATAATATAGTTATTTGAGTACCTATTGGTCATCGGTACAGTAAGCGGCCATAAGTCACGGAAATTGGTACGCTACAGTTGTATAGCGCAAGATGACACGATCCTGAATGCGGGGAAGATTTCTGCTAGGAGACTGTTGATGCGGCTCATTCTCAAGACGGTGAAGAAGAATGGTTAGAGAAAGATGTCCACTAGACAATCAGAATAACTGATATATAATTTACACAGTTTGTTGTAAAGTTTCCATCCGGCGACAGCAGTTTGAAAGTTGTCCCTTAACATGGATGGGCTATAATTGTAATTAAATATGCATGTACATTGAACTGGGTACACGGTATGGAATACGTCGCACAACTCTTGCGATGCACTGAGCAGAGTCCCACCAGACAGTGGTCTAAAAGTTAATTAACACATAGTTTGATACCACTTTTCAGCGCGGTCCGGAAGAGCTGGCGAGTTATCCACCAAGAATCACCTCAGCTCTACATCCTGTATAATTACATCAGGCCCCGCAAGGCCCATCTGCAGGAAACTCCTCTATGAAAACGGGAAACGGGAGTTCTTATATTAATTTATTTTGCCCCCGGAGCACAGTCTGGGAGCTTCCAAAATTGCTTTCGCGGATGTCCAAGACTGCTCACCGGCGCAGGAGATCTCAATTCCGAATGGCACTGCTGTGGTGTAGGTACCACAGTCAGTTAGCAGTTCTCCCACGTCTTGCACTGAGCTGGTCAAGAAGTCTTGCTGACTGTGCCAGCTTCCACGCCGAAGTTCTCTCGATTCTCGTTTTCTGGCTCCTTTTATACTACTCGTGACGTCAGAGCCAGGATGCTCCAGCCAATCAGAGGGCGAGCAGTAGACAATCAGAGCGCAGCTAGAAATGGCGACATTGCTATAACGTGAACAGCGCATTCCCCATTCATTTAATACATACACACGATTACGCCGTCAAAGCAATATCTTGAAGACAATTTAAACGAGCCTTTTGATGATAACTCGGGCATTTTTGGTCCGATTTTAAAAATGTAATAAGTTCTGTAATCCTCATTTCATTCCGGTCCTAATTGGTACCAAGCCCGATGAGAATAGTGTGATTTGAAGAAATCACCAGTACCAACTCGGTACATTATAAGCGTACACTCTCTCCCAATACTGACACGTGTTGTCAGTGAAGCTCTGACATGCGCGCTGCGCGTTCTTACAGACCGCCGTCTTACCGAAACCTCTCCTATAGGGCCCTATACACGTGCACTATCCTACTTATGGGGGCGTGCTTGGAATGTACCCGGAGCAGTCGTCCCGTACCCAGCTTTGCTTGAACGGCCTGTACCCATCCGGTCGATCCGTGCTACATAATCAATCGCTCGTAGAGGCAGCTACTGTATCGTTTGATTTCCAACTTAGTCGTGTCATTTGAAATATTCCGGAAAATGAATTCAGCCTCAACATTGCAGTGTCCAGACGGTTGTTGTGCTTTAAAACTGACACAATGAGGATCTCAAACAAGGTGATATTTCGTATCAGAATTAGTACGCGATGTTTATAAGATCTCCGTTGGAACGAAATTGAGCGAATTCCAAATGCAATCTTACTAAACAAGTATGAAAATATTGAGAGCAAAGAGAAACAAGTTTGAGATTCTGTTTGTCACATATGATTTTAGGCATATTTATAATCTTCATGTTGAGTCTGGATCGTGTCCTAGCATTTCACGTTGTACTTGTATCTCTGTAGCGTTTCAGTACTGTGAGTTCCTAGCATTTCACATTATATTTGTATCTCTGTAGCGTTTCAGTACTGCGAGTTCCTAGCATTCACATTATACTTGTATCTCTGTAGTGTTTCAGTACTGCGACTTCCTAGCATTTCACATTATACTTGCATCTCTGTAGCGTTTCAGTACTGCGAGTTCCTGGCATTTCACATTATACATGTATCTCTGTAGTGTTTCAGTACCGTGAGTTCTGACAAATGCTCAGCAAAATATATTGGCAAACACAGTATCTTATTACATCGAAATTGCAATTATTCCTAGCTGATCTTTCCGAGCTTGTCACTAAAATGTATCAACATATTTCATTCTACAACATTTTAGCAACAATAAGGTATGGTCTGAGCGAAAACGGGAAGATACTTGCCACCGAGCTCACCAGGGTTCGTCCTGCGACCTGGCGGACTTAAGAGAAGGTGAGGTCAAACAACTTGCATTGCTTCGTTATAGCTGCTAGTCAAGAACGATTTCTTCTACGGACACCCTGAACTAGGTTACATCGAATAGGGTGCTAACGACGTGCGTCACTATCTTGGACAACAAATAGTACTTGATTCTACACTAGTCGAGAAAAGCTGGCATGTAATGGTTTAGTGAATGTTATGTAATGAAGGATAGAACTAACCTGCTTATGTGATGATAGCAAATGTTTATTAGATGCTTTCTCTATCGAGCGCCAGGTGATGCGTCACGCAGACAGGTGTTCTTGTAATGCGGACATGTTAGTTGTCACGAAGACATGTGCTCCTCTAATGTAAATACGTAAGAAGTCACGAAAACAGCTTTTAGGAACGTAATAGGTGGCCACAAACATATGTTCTTGTAGGCATGTAATAGGTTGACGCGAAAACATGCCTTCTTTTATGCGCATAATAAGTGGGGAGGAAAACATACGTTCTTATAGGCACATTACAGGTGGCCACGAAAACATGTGTTCTTGTAGACGCACTACATATGGTCACGAAAACAGGTATTCTTGATGGCGCGTAATAGGTGGCCACGAATACAGGTGCTCTTGTAGGCACGTTACAGGTGATCACGAAAATGTTGCTCTCGTAGGTGCGCTGAAGGTGGCCACGAAACCAGTTTTCTTGTAGGCGCGCTGTGTACAGGTGGCCAAGAATGCAGTGTTCTTGTAGGCGCGCTGCAGGTGGCTAAGAAAACAGTGTTCTAGTGGGCACACTACAGGTGACCAAGAAAACAGCGTTCTAGTAAGTGTCTTACAGGTGGTCACGAAGATAGGTACATTTGTGGGCACATTAATTACAGTTGGTAACGAAGACAGGTGATGTTGAATTGGAGTAGGCCTATTATATATATGCATGTTTATGCGCTGAAAATAATGGTTACTTAATTCTGTCATAGATATAAATAATTCCTTACCATGGCTAAATACATAACCGTCTGCCTGCTGAGTTTTTACAGACGACATATGCCAGGGGTCATATCTATGGTCCTACTAAATATTTTAAAAACAATTTGGCTGAAACTTGTTGATAGTCTGGCCACCAACAACTTTCAGTCAAATTGTTTTCAAAATATTCAGCATGTCCAGGGTTATTGCCCACTGAAATCATTGCCTAGTGGCTTACAGCAGTCAGATAGTTAATCTGAAAATCTTGTATCTTATCTGCCAGGAAGTGAGTTAAATAAACTGAAATTATCTGTTCATATTCAACAGTGACCTTGTGTATTTGGTGTTTTTCTATTTGAAATACTGGCATTTCACTGTTGAGAAAGTATAACAATATTGTCATTATTTTAAGATTCTGAAGAACGGAATTCCAGTACCTAAAAACCCCAATAAAATAAGCAGGATTTTGTGGTCGAAAGATAAGGTGGCGCGGTGAGTATATTTGTTTGTCTTGCATAATTACAGAAGTGCGCGGTAGAAACCATACCAACAATAATATACCTGAATATCTCAAGAAGTGACATGGAGCATGCAACCAACGACACCACGCCAGAATACTTTGTGGAGCTAGAAATCTCCATTAATCTATGGCGAGTTATGGGAATCACGATGGTGGTAATGGGAACGGTGGGGAACCTTCTCTCGGTAATGGTCTTATTACAAACGAACATGTGGAAGATGGCCAGTTCACATTACTTGGTCGTTCTGGCTTTTGCCGATCTCGGTGTGCTATACAATGGCCCGCTTGTTGAATGGACTCGCGTGACTTTTAATTTAAATTTAAAAACAATAACTGAACAGTCCTGCAAGATCAACAGCTTCTGTGCCTTTTTCATCACCGATTTTGCGGTTTGGGTTATCGTTGGCATGACAATAGAACGGTTTGTTTTTATCTGTTTCCCGCTTAAGTCAAAACTTCTATCGGCGCGACGAAATGGCTACATTTTCATGGGTACCATTTTCGTGGTTCTGTTTCTTCTAAATCTTCACTATCTAATAGGTCATGGACCTTATTGTGAGATGCGATCAGAAAGCTATGCATATTTCATGGCTCACGAATGGACAAAAATAGACATAGCCGTCTTTTGTGGTATCCCTTTCACCGTAATCATCGTGTGTAACTTAGGTATCGCTCTTATAGTAGTAAATTCTAAACGCAAAAGCAAGCTTTCTACATCCATGACTGAAGAACAGGAGCACAAACGACTCTCTCAAACCAAACAGATGACGTCCATACTTCTCACAATCAATACCATGCTCTTGGTGTCCACCGCTCCCGTAACACTATATGATGCTTTCCATCACTTAGCTCTATCCCAGGATGCACACGCCAGAGACCATGCTGTTTATGAGCTGGGTAGAAGTGTTGTGGAACTGCTTATGTATATGTCTAACTGCTCTAATTTTCTTCTCTACTGCATCAGTGCACCACAATTCCGAGCAGAGCTTGCAAAGATATTTCGTAAAAGCAGATTAACCTCTAAAAGAGTTTTAGTAAAGTGAATTGGGGGTCCGATCAACCGCTTAAGTATATGACTTCATAATCAAACACAGCACAAGTTTGCTGACGTCACAATCAAAATGATATAGATCCAGCACAAAAGTCGAAAAGTTGCCAAAACAGTGTATGTCTGACTAATTTTCAATTTACTAAACATTTTGTTGAATATTTTGAAAGTACACGTGATTTAACCGTGCGCTGTTTGATGCCATATGCCGCGATAACATCCAGTCATACTCGTTTCAATCATTACATAAACTGTATAGTTACCTTGTAATTTAGATTTTTGAATTCATGTTTCACCTGTAGCAAAGATTCCACAAGCTCGTTTCACCCCCATCTCCGTTTTGTAAGCCCAGAAGACCCACCCATCCCACTGAGCTAGAGAAGAACACCTTTTGGAAATTCCAGAACGAGTCTGTAAATAGACCCAATTGGCAACTTCCTACTATTTGTAAAAAAATCTTGATTGTGGGAGTATCAAATCTCAGCAGAATCAATGTAGACCCGTATGCAGCCATACAGGTGGCCTGCTTCCCTGGCGCATCTATTAATGACATAAGAACTGTCATTAATCGATACACACGGTCAGTCCATCCTGAGAAACTGATCCTTAATATAGGTATCAATGACCGGAACAGTCCACTCTCAGACACTGAGACTCGACTGAGACTCATGTTCAGCATGATAAGAAAAAAGATTCCCTAAAAATATGATTTATTTCAGCCAATTACATTTTTCAGCTACCTCGACACCCAACCAGAAGGAAATTCTTGAGGCACTTAATCGAATTGCAGAGTCCCCTAGGTCCAATGTTACTGTCATACAACGCCTACCAATCGCAGATTTCAGTGTGCGTCGTGACAATATACATTGGACTGAGGGGACTGCTAACACTATCTATAGCAATTGGCTAAGTTTCCTTAATTTAAACTAGATTCGGGTCAAGGTAGCTGCCACCCAGAAATTGGACTAGGCAATAATATTGTCAACCTAGCTGGTTCTCAATTAAGCGAAACCGAAAAATCGCTGCTTAATTTTGGATTAACCTTTGTACCAACTCCGAAACCCAAAATTGGTTTGGATGCAGATTTAGAAAATGGCGTTATTGAAACTGCTGAATTTGGTCACCGCATCAAATTGGCAGATTTTTTTCGAAACTCGAATAGCAACATTCCACCATTTATTGAGAAAACAGGCTGGGCACCAAATTTGAAACTGGTTGACCCAGCAATCGGTGAAAGTATAAAACTGTACTCAGAGCGTATTAAAAATACAACAACTCCAAATGATCAGCAAAATTCATCTTATGACCAGCGCCATGCCCTACAAGGGTTATCTAAAAATAATGAAATTGTTATTAAACCTGTGGATAAAGGATCAGCTACTATAATAATGGATAAAAATAACTATATCAAAGAAGCACATAGACAGCTTAGTAATCCGAAACATTACCAAAAGCTAAAGGAACCACTTTGGCAAAATAACTGTAGCAAATTTAACGAAATTCTCCAAAAAATGGTTATAAACAAGAAGATAACTGAAAAGCAATTTAAATATCTCTTTGCAAAAGATGATTCGAAACCACGTACATTTTATCTTCTTCCTAAAATCCATAAGTCTATTGACTCGTGGACCGACCCAATGACTCTACCAGGGCGATCCATTATTTCAGATTGTGGTTCAAATTAGTGAATTTATCGACTACCATCTTCAGCCAATTGCAAACAGACATTTTAGCTATCTGAAAAACACTGAAGACTTTCTAGCCCAGGTCTCTAAGATCTCGGTCCCTCCAAATTCATTCTTAATTACGATGGACGTCGATGCTATGTACACAAACATTGATATCGAAAAGGGTCTTAATTCAATTCGTAGAGCATTTGCCGACTACCCCGACACCAACAGGACCGACAGAGAAGTAATAGCTCTATTGTAGCTGAGTCTGAAAGGCAATGACTTTGAATTTTCTGCTGAAATTTTCCAACAAATTTGTGGCTGCGCAATGAGTAAGCGTTTCAGCCCAGGTTTTGCTAACCGTTACATGGCTGAGTGGGAAAAGGAAGCACTCAAAAGGTGTCCAAATCAGCCACTCATTTACCGCAGGTACCTGGATGACATTTTCATGATCTGGCAACATACTAAAGAGGCATTTAATGAATTTTTAGCCATTCTGAACAATCATGATCCGAATATCAAACTAAAAGCTGAAATTGATGAGATGTCCTTAGATTTCCTGGATGTAACCTTATACAAAGGTATAATGTATGAAACAACTGGTTACTTAGACTACAAAGTTTATTTTAAGCCAACCGACTCCCATCAACTACTGCACAAGAAATCATTCCATCCACCGCATACTTTCAAGGGACTTGTAAAATCACAAATAATCCACTTTCATAGAAATTCGAGTGAAAGGAAAAACTTTGAATCATCATGTTCGACCTTATTCGAAGCTCTCAGACCGAGAGGGTACTCTTCTCGGTTCCTACGTAAAATAAAGTCTGAAACTTTGCATAATTTGGAACTCATTCCGGATAATGCCAGAAATTCTTGGCCTACCAAAATTTGTCATAATCGTCCAATTGTAGGTGAAGGAGGATCTCGGAAATGCGAAAAGAAAAGGTGTAAATTGGATAGTTTTCTTCCTTCCCAGAGTACAGTCACAAGCTTTCAAAACAAAAGCAAATTTCAAATTCAGTCAATTTCAGATTGTGATTCAAAAATGTCATTTATTTAATTTCATGCAAATTGTGTCAAAAGCAGTATGTCGGCGAAACTAAAACTCCGCTAAGATGGCGTGCAACTAGACACCTCTCAGATATTAGACTAGAGGAAGACACACATGTGGCTGAACATTTTAATCTTCCTGATCATTCAGTCCCTCGTGACTTTGAAATTATGCCTATCGAACAGCTACCTGTTTCTGACACAACAGAGGAAACTGATAAACAAAGAAAACTAGGAGAATCGCTCTGGATTAAACAATTAGAAACACAATGGCCTAGGGGCATAAATTCTGACCCAGGCCTCTTAGATCAAAGAGAGATTATCCCATTTACTCTCACATGTTGAAATTGCCAAAATCCTAAAAGATGAATATTACAAATTACAGGACAATCTCAGACAACCTTTCAACAGTAATTGCATTTAAGAAAAATTCGAATCTACGTGACATCTTAGTAAAAGCCAAACTGAGATAGGTTTTCAAAATACCACTCAGTGGTTTATCATTGTGTAACAATTAGGCCATATGGCGTCTCTAAAACAAAATGACAATCTCAAGGAATAAAATAAACAAGAATCTTTTCAATTTTAAAAATTCTGAGCCAGTGCGGTTGACAATATCATATATATATATATATATATATATATATATATATATATATATATATATATATATATATATATATATATATATATATATATATATATATATATATATATATATATATATATATATATATATATATATATATATATATATATATACACATACATACATACATACATACATACATACATACATACATACATACATACATACAGATATACCTATACATACACATATACACACATACATACATATATATATATATATATATATATATATATATATATATATATATATATATATATATATATATATATATATATATATATATATATATATATATATATATATATATATATATATATATATATATATATATATATATATATATATATTCAGTTTTGAGATTGGATATTCCATCTCCACTCTTATATATTCTAGAAAACTCTTGCCCCTTGTAGTTTCAGCTACCAGTGCCATAACTATAATCATGCCATACCATTTCTGTTAACAATATTGCTGCTGCCAGCAAGTTTCAATCATGTGGAGAAGAGATAGTGACTCTTGAAAAAAATTGATGTCAGCTAACAGGAAGAATTTTTCAAAATGAACTAATTTTGACATGAATCACTATTGTGAACTGCAAGCTGACATATCAGCAATAAACGTGTTACAACTGTTAATGTTACATATATCTGCCAAACTTAGTCTAGAGAGAAACTTGCTAGCTGTCTATTCCTGCTAAACCACAGTGGTTCTTTATAACCATGCTTGTCTTAATGAATGCCCGGTGAATAATCTGTTCATTCCTGTAATTACTGATATAAGTCGTTACAATCACATATGCTTCTATGACTGTGCTGTATAACCGTTTAATGGCCAAGACGGCCAGAACTGGTCTCTGCAGTAGTCCATTTGCAAATCATAAGACAATTTTTGAAAATTTACCACTGGAATGATTGGCTTGATAATCGAGCCAGTTATTCCGGTGCTAAATTTTCAAAAATGTTCTTGTCTTGGCCTGCATTTTCCTGGCCAACCTTGACCATTAAAGGGCTACGCCCAGTTTGACTATACACATTGTTTACATTTTTAATGGTTTTGCTTTATAGGTCTAACCTCACAGAGGAATCGCTCTTCTGTTCAAGCGTAACGTCTATGACCTGAAGAGATCAGAATCTGCATCTGCATATACACTGTCTAATTCTCAGTCTATTTTTATGGCTATTGTTATTTTGTATCACTTTCAAATATATAAACGGTTGTGATAATAACATATGGTCAACATTTAACTCTTCTTAATACTAGTTACTACTCATTGTCAGAATTGCAGTGTGTAGAGGTGTGTGGTGTGTCACTCTACCAGACTGTCTGTCTGTCTGTCTGTCTGTCTGTCTGTCTGTCTGTCTGTCTGTCTGTCTGTCTGTCTGTCTGTCTGTCTGTCTGTCTGTCTGTCTGTCTGTCTGTCTGTCTGTCTGTCTGTCTGTCTGTCTGTCTGTCTGTCTGTCTGTCTGTCTGTCTGTCTGTCTGTCTGTCTATCTGTTCATGAGATTATTATCTTGTATGATAACAGGGTAATCGAGGAATCCATATCTAGTTATGCCCCGCCCATTTTTGACTGAGCTCCATCCACTTTTCTCTGAGTGGTGGAAAGAATTTATATATTTATGAACCGTGAATTCTCAAATTCCTATTTTCAAGATAATTATACATGTTTGATTTATTATATTTTGAAACTAATTGTACTGGTTGCTTTAGTTGCTTATGGCAGCAACCACTCCCAGTCTAATTATTTTCAAAATATCCAACAGAATGTTTAATAAATTGTAAATCCATCAAAGACATACACATCGTACACTTGACCAACCTTTGCAGTTTCATGATGGATAATTCTACATCACTATGATTATGGCGTCAGGTACCAAGTAACGTAATTGATTATGACATCAGATACACGAGTGATTGATCGGATCCCTCTATTGGTGAGTGTGGAAATCTTTAAATATTTTTTTTATAGAAGGTTATTAGCAGATTGTTATAAACATTTGCAATGCCACCATTTTCTTAGCAATATTTTCTTAACTATCAGAACAATGTTATTATTTTTGTATAAAAATGAATGTCTATTTTGACAATCCACTTTTTGGATAAGTCAGTGTTTTCCACGACTACCCTTGATCTTTTGACCTCAGATCCTCAACATGAGCTTTCAGGATGACAAGCATATCACCCCCAAGTTTGACGAAGATTGCTCCAGTACAACTTGTGTTGTCATGCCAGACACACATACTTCGCACACACGTGCAGGCGCGCGCGCACACATTCACACACACAGGTGCATGCATGCACATGGCTATTAGAACAGTCTGGACAATCGTGATGAGACTAATAAATTAGAAAACACTTCTACTGGAGCTACTGACTCAGACCTGTGTGCTCTGTTTTGAATTGCACTTAGGGATCCCAGTGACCTAAAAAATTGGCTCTAAGTTAACCTAAAATTCAAATTACTTCAAATTTGAGCCAGTCAAAATATAAATGAATGTGCCAAATTTGATACAACCTTCCTTAAAGAATGACTGAAAGTTTCCAAAAACTGTATATATTTCATCGACAAATCCTACATGCATTGGCTAGAAACTTATTGACTGTCCAGAGACCAGAAATATGCACACACTGTTGCTGCTAAGTATTTATCCTGCATGCCATGCCAGCTCCCTATTCATTGTAACTATTGAACGCACTATTATTTGAGGGTATTATTTTTACTAACCGAGATTCTCAATTAAAAAGCCCTAGCTGTCCATACAACTGGTCATTTATCAGCAATCTCTTGAGGTGTAAGCAGATAGACAATAAATAGCAATAATGTTCAGTGCAAGTGTAATCAATTTCAAGGGTATAATATGAGAAAACTGATGTCCATTCTGACAGTAATGTGACTGAAATGTTTTGTCAATGGCAGCAAACCCGTCAATCAAATTATTGTTAATTTGTTTGCAGGCTGTTGCGGAATCAGCAACAGTGTCAAATTGTTGTGCAGATAATTAATTGGCTTTCAATAATGTTCTTTAATTATGTAAGTAAAGTGAGCATAGGCGTAGGTATGCTTTCACATAAATCAACAGGTATCTCAGCTGATGTAAATGTTTCTATTTCTTGGTACACAAAAACTTTAACTATCGCTGTTTCAATCTATTAGGGGCCATCCTAGTATCATGTAATGTATGGTAAGCATGAAGGTGAGGGGATGGGCGGCGGCTCTAATTGGCTGAGAGAGTTGTGACGTCATCTCATTTGCATATTAGCCCATACCCAAATGTGTATTTTTATCGATTTTATGAAGGGCCATGCCCATGAGCATATATAGGCATGTGTGCGTGGCCTAATATGCAAATGAGATGACGTCATATCTCTCTTAGCAAATCAGAGCAGCTGTCCATCCCTTCGCCACATTTTGGTGATGTAGAGCTTTGATCTGCGCTAATGATTAACAGGTGTAATAAGCTGTGAAGGTGTTGGGTGTGTGGACGTCGACCAATCAGCGCAGCTGCTTATACAGTCACTATTGTCCAAGGTGTCGCCAATGTTTAACCTGTAGAGCTATTGGAAGGTAATGAGCCGTGAGACCTAGGGCTAATTCTGGGGGTGGTTGGGGTCGGTGTGGGGTTGTGTGCTCCTAGACTTATTCCTACACACGTATCATCAAATAGTGTTCTTCTGCTGTTAAACAGAGTTAAAATGACTCAGTACAGTTAAACCCGCCATCTGTAAAGTTAAGAGTAAGGCCCTCTCCCAACACGTGTTCACCATTCAGATAACACGCGATGTGATTAAGCTTTTATTGTTGAAAATTGAATGATTTTGTACCCCAACTGCTGTTATAAGTTTGATTACTCACTCTGCTGAATACTACACCCATCTAAATCCCCAAGAAAAATATTACTGCGGTTTAGGCTATTAGTACTTGTGGGTAGGCCTGTTTGGTTAAACGATATTTCATCGATAGTCGATTATTTTCCCTGGCGATTATATAATCGAGTGTAAAATAAAATAATCGAAAAATCGATTATTTATTTTAATCACCATAATTTAGTGTTTAGTCTTGTAATACAGTCTTTTAATACAGCTAATGCATCGGTGGTTTGATTGCTCTTGCAAGGTAGTTGTATAAACATCTATTCCTGACGTTCAAGCCCGCCCGTCCCGAGTTATAGTCCATACACATGAATGTTTATATAAGTAATTGCTTGATACGCCAATGATTGCCAGCATTTGTTTGCTACTGTTTACTATCCCCCTCTGAAGGCTGTGGGCTGGAGTGCTGGTGGCCATTTTGCGAAAAATTAAAAATCGATGCAAATTTTCACAAATTCTGACGATCATTTTGGAACTAATTTGACTTAAAATTGTTGCTGCCTAAGGCCATTACTGTTTTTACGGTAAATAGATCTAACTCAGTTTTTGTACAGTTAATCTCGTAGTTTAACCGAATATGTCGATAGGTTTAGTTTATCACCTGCATCTGTGGCATCTGCTCGCTGAATGCATATTATAGCGACTGACCAATACTGGCTGTTTCCTATTGTTTTTGTCAATTCCTACTGGTCGGAGATTAGCAGCATTAATACGACTCTGAGCTAACACCGCAGCTTGGGGTATCAGCGCTCTTCCAGATCTTAAAGCTATAGATTTAATGGATGCCTTTAAATTCTTAAACGCAAGAACGTGGCTAGCTTATGGTGCTAATCGTAAAAGATGTATTTACTTCATAAACGGTTCCTTTAGCTCGGCTATAAGGACCTGATACTCTACCACTAACTCTCCATGCTTTACAATGCAGAACTGCAACATAGACCACATATTATGCCAAGGCAATAAGTCTGTCCTGTCCTGCGGCCTACATCTATATATATATATATATATATACATATATATATATATATATATATATATATATATATATATATATATATATATATATATATATATATATATATATATATATATATATATGTGTGTGTGTGTGTGTGTGTGTGTGTGTGTGTGTGTGTGTGTGTGTGTGTGTGTGTGTGTGTGTGTGTTGTGTTGTGTTGTGTTGTGTTGTGTTGTGTTGTGTTGTGTTGTGTGCGTGCGTGCGTGCGTGCGTGCGTGCGTGCGTGCGTGCGTGCGTGCGTGCGTGCGTGCGTGCGTGCGTGTGTTGTGTGTGTGTGTGTGTGTGTGTGTTGTGTTGTGTTGTGTTGTGTTGTGTGCGTGCGTGCGTGCGTGCGTGCGTGCGTGCGTGCGTGCGTGCGTGCGTGCGTGCGTGTGTTGTGTGTGTGTGTGTGTGTGTGTGTGTGTGTGTGTGTTGTGTGTGTGTGTGTGTGCGTGCGTGCGTGCGTGCGTGCGTGCGTGCGTGCGTGTGTGTGTGTGTGTGTGTGTGTGTGTGTGTGTGTGTGTGCTTCATCGGAGCATTTACAAACTCCCCATCCTTGTCACTTTGAATAGATTCAGGCTTTCTATCTATGCTATTCAAAAAGCTTTCTAGCGATTCCAAAACAGTTTTGGAGATTTTATGTATTAAAGGTAGAGCCCATAAATATTTCAATAACCCGCCTAAAACGTACAAGAGATAACGTGTATTATCTTTATCTTTAACTAACATCGACATGTCGCTAAGATCAATGGGCCATAATTGGTCTACATTAGGGATCCTGATATGATCTTTAACAAACTTCACACGTTTAGGTCTGTGTAAGGAAAAACTTGGTTGGCTCGCTAACCATTCTCTAACATGTTTTCATGATATGCTGCCATTAAAGCTCCAATGTAGCTTATTGACACTTTCGACAGCCGCAGGATGCTGAGCATTACACTATATATTTTTAGCCATATTCACCTGTAAGTAATCTGAAAAATACCTGCCAGTGCTAGAGTTTCTATTTGTGGGTATGCACGGTTCTCTCGAGGCTGGTGAGGTGTTTTGTATTTGGTTTCCCTCAGTATCGGCACCTATGAGAGACCACAGTATATAAATATGTTATAGCTGGTTACTAAAGGCGTGCGCCGACTGGTGAATTTCTAATAGGGCTAGGTCCATGTCGCAGATGTCTTAGCGGTCACCATATTATGACGTCACTAATATGCAAATGAGCCCATGCTGCCAACATCTGTATGACTCATTACACCTGTAAATCATCGGCACAGGTTATAGCTCTACATCACTAAAATACGGTGAAGGGATGGGTGACCGTTCTGATTGGCTCAGAGAGTTATAACATCATCTCATTTGCATATTTATTTCAAAAAGTTGATAAAAATAGGCCACACACCCTGACCTAGGACGAATATGCAAATGAGATGACGTCACAACTCACGTAGCCAATCAGAGCAGCCGCTCATCCTGTCGCCTTTATACTCCCAAGATATTACATAATTATAGGATGGTCCTAACAGATTGAAGCAGCGATAGTCAAAGTTCTTGGGTACCAAGAAATTGAGACACCTAAAGAGATGAGATACTTGTTGATTTCTGTGCAATTTATCCTGCATGCCATGCCCGGACACCATATTTATTGTAACTATTGAATGCACCATTATTTGAGTTTATTAATTGTACTGACTGAGATTCTCAAATAAACACCCCCCCCCCCCCCCGCTGTCTATACAACTGGTCATTTATCAGCTATCTCGAGGTGTAAGCAGATAAACAATAAATTTCAATACTGCTCAATGCAAGTGTAATCAATTTCATGGGGTATAATATGAGGAAAATGATGTCTATTTTGACAGTAATGTGACTGAAACTTGTTATCAATGGCAGCAAAACCAGTCAATCAAAATTATTGTTAATTTGTCTGCAGGCTGTTGTGTAAACAGCAACAGTGTCACATTGGATGTGTATTCTACTCGGGTATGAAACGCTATCGAGCAATTGAACTGCGATTCACGTCCCGTTGTTTCATGGCCTCTGGGATTACAATCATGCCATTGTCAAAGTATCGTCAGATCTCATCACGCAAACATCTTTTCTTGGTGAATCAAATATGAAAGCAATGTGTAGCGTAGAGCGCACCTGGGCTTGTCCCATTCACGGTGAATACGGCCAAAACCAGCCTATGTAGTGGTCTTGAAGACTCCATTTGCGGGTCAAGAGATTAAAAAAGGTATACCACTGACATGACTGGCTCGATAACCGAGCCAGTCTTACCAGTGGTATAATTTTGAAAATAGTATTTCCTTGACCTGAAAATGGACATCTGATAAGCAAATATTTTGATTTGATTGACAGAATTTAGCTATCAAAGAGTTAACCCTTAAAATACAGCTGTTTCAATTTCAAGACAATTATGCTGGAAAGTTTTAGAATAGCCTTAGACAGCACCAACTCGCTGTCAAAGCACTTGCACAATATTCAACCGAATATTCCCTACAGTATAGTAAATGTGTTGTTTGTTGTCTGCGAGGATCAAAAGGTTAATTGTCAGCTGTACACAGATAATTGTTTTCCTTCTCACACCAGACGACGAAAGTACCAGCTCATAACAATGGCGTATCATTAAGTAAACAGAGCGATAATCAATGGATCTATACACGGTAATAGGTAGTACCTATATTAATACATAGAGAGTTTCCTATCACTCTATCTAATATTTATTAAATATTTAACAGTTCCTGGTAGTGACTGTATCGAAGACTGTCTCTAGGATTAGAATTCTGAACCGGTATGTTGTTCAAGCAATTTTCTGTTGTGTACAGTTTCACTTAAGGTCAGTTAACTATTTCAGGTTTAATGCTAACTAATACAATCTTAACCGGTTAACACTTATAGACAAAGTTATTATGATTTAACGAAATTCTTTTGACTATTTTGAAAGTAATTTGACTGTGAGCTGGTGTAGTTACAGGTTCCATGAGGATTTGCTTCAGAATATTCAACACAATATTTCTTGTATATCGGTAGTCATCTTGAAATTGAGACAGCGTATGTCAAGGAATAAATGGTCAACAGATTAACTTAACCACATATTATCACTATATCATTTGGAAGCATTAACAATTGCGAGCTGGGTAATAACGGTTTTAATGATCAACATTAATTTTGCTTCCACCAACTTCACAATGAATTGTGGCAGTATCTTATAGCTGTATCTCGCGGGGGTGGGGGGGGGGGGGGGTGGGGTGGGGAGATACACGCTTGTCCGTCATACTGCTCCACTCCGTTGCACCGCATGTACAGGATGCATTGGAGAGCTGGTTAGCTACGATTCTCGGGGGTTACGGATCCCGTATCGCGACTCCAGAAGGTACAAATCCCAGCCTCTAGAGCCGGTGGAATGATCACATTCCAGTGGGGCCG
Source organism: Chaetoderma sp. LZ-2023a (assembly GCA_034401795.1). Lineage (NCBI taxonomy): Eukaryota > Metazoa > Mollusca > Caudofoveata > Chaetodermatida > Chaetodermatidae > Chaetoderma > Chaetoderma sp. LZ-2023a. The sequence goes on from CM067374.1 coordinate 9,841,246, forward strand.
TGCAAACATTGCCGCCGAGATTGAACCTCACGGTCTCGTCCCAACTGTTCGTGTCACCGGTATGTCGGTCCATTAACTAATTTAAAAGTCTGGACATGATGATATAATTAAGAAAATTAATACCACTATGCAAACAATGCTACTCGTCTGATAGTAAATAAGCAAAATAATACAGTACATAGAGCTACTTGGTGTCCTTTCTAGGTGGTCTCGCCGAAGGTACCACACAGATTCGTAAATCCGCAGAGGTATCCCCGCAAGGGAGCATCGCGGCGAGGCCACCTAAATGGTTAATATAAACCAATTATACCCTTAACACACACAAAATATTATTGTTGTGAGAGGAAAGTGCCTCATGTGGGCCTCCGTCACAGGAAAATGCCTTCAACACTGAAGCGGAGGAAAAGAGCTGACAAAAAGGGCCACTCTTTTGTTCAAACAAAAAGCTAAGTGCTGGTCAATCCCAGTAAAGCCATAATTGATGTGATGCATACTGGTTTACGTGAAGACGGGTCGGATGATTTTCAAAGAATTCATAGGTCACCGTCTTATGTATGTCCAAAGATACTGTATTGGTAGTTGCCGCTTAATTTATGCGGGCCTTCTGCTACATTCTAACCTACCATTTAGTTATTGGATACGCGTCCAAACTTTGGCCGCAAATGGCAGGGATTCCAACCTATCTTTTTTTAGACACATACATCTAACTGGCTAAGATGCCCAGCTTCCCGAATGTCGCCCCGCATAGCATCTTCCTCAGAAAGACAGCATGCATACCTGTTATGGGGGAGTAGCTCCCAAATCATATGGCAATCCGGTCACCATTGCACCATAGCCACATATAACATCACTAGGACAATCCACAGTTCACATAAGTGATTTAGAAAGTGCAATCTCATTCATGGTGGGGAGTAAGAGACAGATATCCATCATCAGTGGCCTTCCCATGAGGGCGTGGTGGGTTCTAAGACCCCACCCAGTCACTACAATGAGTTGGATGGAGATCTGCGTCTCGTCCGTCACCCGTGTGTTGCGGAATTAACATTTCACCTGTCGTTAGGGTTATGTTCCAGAATGCCCAGAGATGCACTGCAGGCCAGTGTTACATAATATAATTTCTTTTCACAGTGCTTCCTCCCTTGGCGGGGGAATCTAAACTAACTCGTATCTGAAGATACGTGTGTGTGTGCGTGCGTGCGTGCGTGCGTGCCTGCGTGTGGTGGGGTGGGGGAAGGATACGTAAATCGACACTTTATTTATCGCCGCTCGTAAACCCCAATAGTTTCCAAGAGTCGAATCCTGCCAATGCGTCGACTGGGAGTCCAGACAATTATTAAGCCATGAGGCTGGAGGAGCGCAGAAAGAGACAATCACTCGATATTAATAAGAGGTCCAAGGGTAATTGGCCAATATTTACACAATCTAGCCAGTGTGTCGTGTTACATATCCACTACAGCCAGAAAAGAGGTGCACACAATGCGTCTCTTACGGAGAGAATGTCTCTAACTACTTTAAACCTATCCTATCGAGCTAGAATAGCCAGGTTTTGTCGGTCACATGTCAGGCTCGAGCATGGTGAGCATGATCAGTGACCTCAGTGTAAAATTGATGCTGGGGAATATAGTGATGCGGATATAATGTTGCTGTATAGTATTACCTAACGTACCGCATCCTAGAGTTTTCATATAAACAAAACATAATAACTAGGATGGCTACTTGCCATATACATAACTAACTAATACAATGCTGACAGTATATCAAGTCATAGGCCCTTACAGTGCTTGTTAGTTGTAAGCACAAGGAACTAAAGCCAATATATACAATAACAAACAGAACATATGAAAATGCGGTCGGAAAGACCGAGTAGGTACCTATTACTCATCAGCACCTTTAACGGAAATAATGAAATGCACAATAATATAGTTATTTGAGTACCTATTGGTCATCGGTACAGTAAGCGGCCATAAGTCACGGAAATTGGTACGCTACAGTTGTATAGCGCAAGATGGCACGATCCTGAATGCGGGGAAGATTTCTGCTAGGAGACTGTTGATGCGGCTCATTCTCAAGACGGTGAAGAAGAATGGTTAGAGAAAGATGTCCACTAGACAATCAGAATAACTGATATATAATTTACACAGTTTGTTGTAAAGTTTCCATCCGGCGACAGCAGTTTGAAAGTTTCCCATTAACATGGATGGGCTATAATTGTAATTAAATATGCATTGAACTGGGTACACGGTATGGGATACGTCGCATAACTCTTGCGATGCACTGAGCAGAGTCCCACCAGACTGTGGTCTAAAAGTTAATTAACACATAGTTTGATACCACTTTTCAGCGTGGTCCGGAAGAGCTGGCGAGTTATCCACCAAGAATCAACTCAGCTCTACATCCTGTATAATTACATCAGGCCCCGCAAGGCCCATCCGCAGGAAACTCCTCTATGAAAACGGGAAACGGGAGTTCTTATATTAATTTATTTTGCCCCCGGAGCACTGTCCGGGAGCTTCCAAAATTGCTTTCGCGGATGTCCAAGACTGCTCACCGGCGCAGGAGATCTCAATTCCGAATGGCACTGCTGTGGTGTAGGTACCACAGTCAGTTAGCAGTTCTCCCACGTCTTGCACTGAGCTGGTCAAGAAGTCTTGCTGACTGTGCCAGCTTCCACGCCGAAGTTCTCTTGATTCTCGTTTTCTGGCTCCTTTTATACTACTCGTGACGTCAGAGCCAGGATGCTCCAGCCAATCAGAGGGCGAGCAGTAGACAACCAGCGCGCAGCTAGAAATGGTGACATTGCTATTACGTGAACAGCGCATTCCCCATTCATTTAATACATACACACGATTACGCCGTCAAAGCAATATCTTGAAGATAATTTAAACGAGCCTTTTAATGATAACTCGGGCATTTCTTGTCCGATTTTAAAAAGGTAATAAGTTCTGTAATCCGCATTTCATTCCGGTCCTAATTGGTACCAAGACCGACGAGAATAGTGGGATTTGAAGAAATCACCAGTACCAACTCGGTAAATGGTGACATTGCTATTACGTGAACAGCGCATTCCCCATTCATTTAATACATACACACGATTACGCCGTCAAAGCAATATCTTGAAGATAATTTAAACGAGCCTTTTAATGATAACTCGGGCATTTCTTGTCCGATTTTAAAAAGGTAATAAGTTCTGTAATCCGCATTTCATTCCGGTCCTAATTGGTACCAAGACCGACGAGAATAGTGGGATTTGAAGAAATCACCAGTACCAACTCGGTACACTATAAGCGTACACTCTCTCCCAATACTGACATGAAGCTCTGACATGCGTGCTGCGCGTTCTTACAGACCGCCGTCTTACCGAAACCTCTCCTATAGGGCCCTATACACGTGCACTATCCTACTTATGGGGGCGTGCTTGGAATGTACCCGGAGCAGTCGTCCCGTACCCAGCTTTGCTGGAACGGCCCGTACCCATCCGGTCGATCCGTGCTACATAATCAATCGCTCGTAGAGGCAGCTACTGTATCGTTTGATTTCCAACTTAGTCGTGTCATTTGAAATATTCCGGAAAATGAATTCAGCCTCAACATTGCAGTGTCCAGACGGTTGTTGTGCTTTAAAACTGACACAATGAGGATCTCAAACAAGGTGATATTTCGTATCAGAATTATTACGCGATGTTTATAAGATCTCCGTTGGAACGAAATTGAGCGAATTCCAAATGCAATCTTACTAAACAAGTATGAAAATATTGAGAGCAAAGAGAAACAAGTTTGAGATTCTATTTGTCACATATGATTTTAGGCATATTTATAATCTTCATGTTGAGTCTGGATCGTTTCCTAGGATTTCACGTTGTACTTGTATCTCTGTAGCGTTTCAGTACTGTGAGTTCCTAGCATTTCACATTATATTTGTATCTCTGTAGTGTTTCAGTACTGCGAGAGTTCCTAGGATTTCACATTATACTTGTATCTCTGTAGTGTTTCAGTACTGCGACTTCCTAGCATTTCACATTATACTTGCATCTCTGTAGCGTTTCAGTACTGCAAGTTCCTGGCATTTCACATTATACACGTGTCTCTGTAGTGTTTCAGAACCGTGAGTTCTGACAAATGCGCAGCAAAATATATTGGCAAACACAGTATCTTATTACATCGAAATTGCAATTATTCCTAGCTGATCTTTCCGAGCTTGTCACTAAAATGTATCAACATATTTCATTCTACAACATTTTAGCAACAATAAGGTATGGTCTGAGCGAAAACGGGAAGATACTTGCCACCGAGCTCACCAGGGTTCGTCCTGTGACCTGGCGGACTTAAGAGAAGGTGAGGTCAAACAACTTGCATTGCTTCGTTATAGCTGCTAGTCAAGAACGATTTCTTCTACGGACACCCTGAACTAGGTTACATCGAATAGGGTGCTAACGACGTGCGTCACTATCTCGGACAACAAATAGTACTTGATTCTACACTAGTCGAGAAAAGCTGGCATGTAATGGTTTAGTGAATGTTATGTAATGAAGGATAGAACTAACCTGCTTATGTGATGATAGCAAATGTTTATTAGATGCTTTCTCTATCAAGCGCCAGGTGATGCGTCACGCAGACAAGTGTTCTTGTAATGCGGACATGTTAGTTGTCACGAAGACATGTGCTCCTCTAATGTAAATACGTAAGAAGTCACGAAAACAGCTTTTAGGAACGTAATAGGTGGCCACAAACATATGTTCTTGTAGGCATGTAATAGGTTGACGCGAAAACATGCCTTCTTTTAGGCGCATAATAAGTGGGGAGGAAAACATGCGTTCTTATAGGCACATTACAGGTGGCCACGAAAACATGTGTTCTTGTAGACGCACTACATATGGTCACGAAAACGGGTATTCTTGTAGGCGCGTAATAGGTGGCCACGAATACAGGTGCTCTTGTAGGCACGTTACAGGTGATCACGAAAATGTTGCTCTCGTAGGTGCGCTGAAGGTGGCCACGAAACCAGTTTTCTTGTAGGCGCGCTGTGTACAGGTGGCCAAGAATGCAGTGTTCTTGTAGGCGCGCTGCAGGTGGCTAGGAAAACAGTGTTCTAGTGGGCACGCTACAGGTGACGAAGAAAACAGCGTTCTAGTAAGTGTTTTACAGGTGGTCACGAAGATAGGTACATTTGTGGGCACATTAATTACAGTTGGTAACGAAGACAGGTGATGTTGAATTGGAGTAGGCCTATTATATATATGCATGTTTATGCGCTGAAAATAATGGTTACTTAATTCTGTCATAGATATAAATAATTCCTTACCATGGCTAAATACATAATCGTCTGCCTGCTGAGTTTTTACAGACGACATATGCCAGGGGTCATATCTATGGTCCTACTAAATATTTTAAAAACAATTTGGCTGAAACTTGTTGATAGTCTGGCCACCAACAACTTTCAGTCAAATTGTTTTCAAAATATTCAGCATGTCCAGGGTTATTGCCCACTGAAATCATTGCCTAGTGGCTTACAGCAGTCAGATAGTTAACCTGAAAATCTTGGATCTTATCTGCCAGGAAGTGAGTTAAATAAACTGAAATTATCTGTTCATATTCAACCGTGACCTTGTGTATTTAGTGTTTTTCTATTTGAAATACTGGCATTGCACTGTTGAGAAAGTATAACAATATTGTCATTATTTTAAGATTCTGAAGAACGAAATTCCAGTACCTAAAAACCCCAATAAAATAAGCAGGATTTTGTGGTCGAAAGATAAGGTGGCGCGGTGAGTATATTTGTTTGTCTTGCATAATTACAGAAGTGCGCGGTAGAAACCATACCAACAATAATATACCTGAATATCTCAAGAAGTGACATGGAGCATGCAACCAACGACACCACGCCAGAATACTTTGTGGAGCTAGAAATCTCCATTAATCTATGGCGAGTTATGGGAATCACGATGGTGGTAATGGGAACGGTGGGGAACCTTCTCTCGGTAATGGTCTTGTTACAAACGAACATGTGGAAGATGGCCAGTTCACATTACTTGGTCGTTCTGGCTTTTGCCGATCTCGGTGTGCTATACAATGGCCCGCTTGTTGAATGGACTCGCGTGACTTTTAATTTTAATTTAAAAACAATAACTGAACAGTCCTGCAAGATCAACAGCTTCTGTGCCTTTTTCATCACCGATTTTGCGGTTTGGGTTATCGTTGGCATGACAATAGAACGGTTTGTTTTTATCTGTTTCCCGCTTAAGTCAAAACTTCTATCGGCGCGACGAAATGGCTACATTTTCATGGGTACCATTTTCGTGGTTCTGTTTCTTCTAAATCTTCACTATCTAATAGGTCATGGACCTTATTGTGAGATGCGATCAGAAAGCTATGCATATTTCATGGCTCACGAATGGACAAAAATAGACATAGCCGTCTTTTGTGGTATCCCTTTCACCGTAATAATCGTGTGTAACTTAGGTATCGCTCTTATAGTAGTAAATTCTAAACGCAAAAGCAAGCTTTCTACATCCATGACTGAAGAACAGGAGCACAAACGACTCTCTCAAACCAAACAGATGACGTCCATACTTCTCACAATCAATACCATGCTCTTGGTGTCCACCGCTCCCGTAACACTATATGATGCTTTCCATCACTTAGCTCTATCCCAGGACGCACACGCCAGAGACCATGCTGTTTATGAGCTGGGTAGAAGTGTTGTGGAACTGCTTATGTATATGTCTAACTGCTCTAATTTTCTTCTCTACTGCATCAGTGCACCACAATTCCGAGCAGAGCTTGCAAAGATATTTCGTAAAACCAGATTAACCTCTAAAAGAGTTTTAGTAAAGTGAATTGGGGGTCCTATCTACCGCTTAAGTATATGACTTCATAATCAAACACAGCACAAGTTTGCTGACGTCACAATCAAAATGATATAGATCCAGCACAAAAGTCGAAAATTTGCCAAAACAATGTATTTCAATTTACTAAACATTTTGTTGAATATTTTGAAAGTACACGTGATTTAACCGGGCGCTGTTTGATGCCATATGCAGCGATAACATCCAGTCATGCTCGTTTCAATCGTTACATTAACTGTATAGTTACCTTGTAATTTAGATTTTTGAATTCATGTTTCACCTGTAGCAAAGATTCCACAAGCTCGTTTCACCCCATCTCCGTTTTGTAAGCCCAGAAGACCCACCCATCCCACTGAGCTAGAGAAGAACACCTTTTGGAAATTCCAGAACGACTCTGTAAATAGACCCAATTGGCAACTTCCCACTATTTGTAAAAAAATCTTGATTGTGGGAGTATCAAATCTCAGCAGAATCAATGTAGACCCGCATCCAGCCATACAGGTGGCCTGCTTCCCTGGCGCATCTATTAATGACATCCTGAGAAACTGATCCTTAATATAGGTATCAATGACCGGAACAGTCCACTCTCAGACACTGAGACTCGACTGAGATGCATATTCAGCATGATAAGAAAAAAAATTCCCTAAAACTATGATTTATTTCAGCCAATTACATTTTTCAGCTACCTCGACCCCCAACCAGAAGGAAATTCTTGAGGCACTTAATCGAATTGCAGAGTCCCCTAGGTCCAATGTTACTGTCATACCACGCCTACCAATCGCAGATTTCAGTGTGTGTCGTGACAATATACATTGGACTGAGGGGACTGCTAACACTATCTATAGCAATTGGCTAAATTTCCTTAATTTAAACTAGATTCGGGTGAAGGTAGCTGCCACCCAGAAATTTGACTAGGCAGTAATATTGTCAACCTAGCTGGTTCTCAGTTAAGCGAAACCGAAAAATCTCTGCTTAATTTTGGATTAACCTTTGTACCAACTCCGAAACCCAAAATTGGTTTGGATGCAGATTTAGAAAATGGCCTTATTGAAACTGCTGAATTTGGTCACCGCATCAAATTGGCAGATTTTTTTCGAAACTCGAATAGCAACATTCCACCATTTATTGAGAAAACAGGCTGGGCACCAAATTTGAAACTGGTTGACCCAGCAATCGGTGAAAGTATAAAACTGTACTCAGAGCGTATTAAAAATACAACATCTCCAAATGATCAGCAAAATTCATCTTATGACCCGCGCCATGCCCTACAAGGGTTATCTAAAAGTAATGAAATAGTTATTAAACCTGCGGATAAAGGATCAGCTACTATAATAATGGATAAAAATAACTATATCAAAGAAGCACATAGACAGCTTAGTAATCCGAAACATTACCAAAAGCTAAAGGAACCACTTTGGCAAAATAACTGTAGCAAATTTAACGAAATTCTCCAAAAAATGGTTATAAACAAGAAGATAACTGAAAAGCAATTTAAATATCTCTTTGCAAAAGATGATTCGAAACCACGTACATTTTATCTTCTTCCTAAAATCCATAAGTCTATTGACTCGTGGACCGACCCAATGACTCTACCAGGGCGATCCATTATTTCAGATTGTGGTTCGGATTAGTGAATTTATCGACTACCATCTTCAGCCAATTGCAAACAGACATTTTAGCTATCTGAAAAACACTGAAGACTTTCTAGCCCTGGTCTCTAAGATCTCGGTCCCTCCAAATTCATTCTTAATTACGATGGACGTCGATGCTATGTACACAAACATTGATATCGAAAAGGGTCTTAATTCAATTCGTAGAGCATTTGCCGACTACCCCGACACCAACAGGACCGACTGAGAAGTAATAGCTCTATTGGAGCTGAGTCTGAAAGGCAATGACTTTGAATTTGCTGGTGAAATTTTCCAACAAATTTGTGGCTGCGCAATGGGTAAACGTTTCAGCCCAGGTTTTGCTAACCGTTACATGGATGAGTGGGAAAAGGAAGCACTCAAAAGGTGTCCAAATCAGCCACTCATTTACCGCAGGTACCTGGATGACATTTTCATGATCTGGCAACATACTAAAGAGGCATTTAATGAATTTTTAGCCATTCTGAACAATCATGATCCGAATATCAAACTAAAAGCTGAAATTGATGAGATGTCCGTAGATTTCCTGGATGTAACCTTATACAAAGGTATAAAGTATGAAACAACTGGTTACTTAGACTACAAAGTTTATCTTAAGCCAACCGACTCCCATCAACTACTGCACAAGAAATCATTCCATCCACCGCATACTTTCAAGGGACTTGTAAAATCACAAATAATCCGCTTTCATAGAAATTCGAGTGAAAGGAAAAACTTTGAATCATCATGTTCGACCTTATTCGAAGCTCTCAGACCGAGAGGGTACTCTTCTCGGTTCCTACGTAAAATAAAGTCTGAAACTTTGCATAATTTGGAACTCATTCCGGATAATGCCAGAAATTCTCGGCCTACCAAA
>CM067374.1:9855591-9873091 GCA_034401795.1 Chaetoderma sp. LZ-2023a
GCTTTTATTGTTGAAAATTGAATGATTTTGTACCCCAACTGCTGTTATAAGTTTGATTACTCACTATGCTGAATACTACACCCATCTAAATCCCCAAGAAAAATATTACTGCGGTTTAGGCTATTAGTACTTGTGGGTAGGCCTGTTTGGTTGAACGATATTTCATCGATAGTCGATTATTTTCCCTGGCGATTATATAATCGAGTGTAAAATAAAATAATCGAAAAATCGGTTATTTATTTTAATCAGGCTTAATTTAGTGTTTAGTCTTGTAATACAGTCTTTTAATACAGATAATGCATCGGTGGTTTGATTGCTCTTGCAAGGTAGTTGTATAAACATCTATTCCTGACGTTCAAGCCCGCCCGTCCCGAGTTATAGTCCATACACATGAATGTTTATATAAGTAATTGCTTGATACGCCAATGATTGCCAGCATTTGTTTGCTACTGTTTACTATCCCCCTCTGAAGGCTGTGGGCTGGAGTGCTGGTGGCCATTTTGCGAAAAATTAAAAATCGATGCAAATTTTCACAAATTCTGACGATCATTTTGGAACTAATTTGACTTAAAATTGTTGCTGCCTAAGGCCATTACTGTTTTTACGGTAAATAGATCTAACTCAGTTTTTGTACAGTTAATCTCGTAGTTTAACCGAATATGCCGATAGGTTTAGTTTATCACCTGCATCTGTGGCATCTGCTCGCTGAATGCATATTATAGTGACTGACCAATACTGGCTGTTTCCTATTGTTTTTGTCAATTCCTACTGGTCGGAGATTAGCAGCATTAATATGACTCTAAGCTAACACCACAGCTTGTGTTATCAGCGCCCTTCCAGATCTTAAAGCTATAGATTTAATGGATGCCTTTAAATTCTTAAACGCAAGAACGTGGCTAGCTTATGGTGCTAATCGTAAAAGATGTATTTACTTCATAAACGGTTCCTTTAGCTTGGCTATAAGGACCTGATACTCTACCATTAACTCTCCATGCTTTACAATGCAGAACTGCAACATAGACCCAATATTATGCCAAGGCAATAAGTCTGTCCTGTCCTGTGGCCTACATCGATTGGCCACATTTTTCTACTGCTCTGCATACAGGTATTGGTAGCATGGTTATATATCTCTTCGTATTCGTACATGTTATAGATCTCCATATTTTTGTCTTTATTGTTCTCTGAACTTGTTTAACGATTGTCACATAAGGTTCATTCTGAGATGTATAAAAGTGAATATTTCTAGATTTAAATATACATATATATATATATATATATATATATATATATATATATATATATATATATATGTGTGTGTGTGTGTGTGTGTGTGTGTGTGTGTGTGTGTGTGTGTGTGTGTGTGTGTGTGTGTGTGTCTGTGTGTGTGTGTGTGTGTGTGTGTGTGTGTGTGTGTGTGTGTGTGTGTGTGTGTGTGTGTGTGTGTGTGTGTGTGTTGTGTGTGTATGTGTGTGTGTGCGCGCGCGTGCGTGCGCGTGTGTGTGTGTGCTTCATCGGAGCATTTACAAACTCCCCATCCTTGTCACTTTGAATAGATTCAGGCTTTCTATCTATGCTATTCAAAAAGCTTTCTAGCGATTCCAAAACAGTTTTGGCCATTTTATGTATTAAAGGTAGAGCCCATAAATATTTCAATAACCCGCCTAAAACGTACAAGAGATAACGTGTATTATCTTTATCTTTAACTAACATGGACATGTCGCTAAGATCAATGGGCCATAATTGATCTACATTAGGGATCCTGATATGATCTTTAACAAACTTCACACGTTTAGGTCTGTGTAAGGAATAACATGGTTGGCTCGCTAACTATTCTCGAACATGTTTTCGTAATATGCTGCCATTAAAGCTCCAATGTAGCTTATTGACACTTTCGACAGCCGCAGGATGCTGAGCATTATACTATATATTCTTAGCCATATTCACCTGTAAGTAATCTGAAAAATACCTGCCAGTGCTAGAGTTTCTATTTGTGGGTATGCACGGTTCTCTCGAAGCTGCTGAGGTGTTTTGTATTTGGTTTCCCTCAGTATCAGGACCTATGAGAGACCACAGTATATAAATATGTTATAGCTGGTTACTAAAGGCACGCGCCAACTGTTGAATTTCTAATAGGGCTAGGGCCGTGTCGCAGTTGTCTTAGCGGTCACCATATTATGACGTCACTAATATGCAAATGAGCCATGCTGCCAACATCTGCATGACTCATTTCACTTCTCAATCATCGGCACAGATCAAAGCTCTACATCACTAAAATACGGTGAAGGGATGGGTGACCATTCTGATTGGCTCAGAGAGTTATGACATCCTCTCATTTGCATATTAGGCCACGCATGGCCTTTTCAAAAAGTTGATAAAAATAGGCCACATACCCTGACCATATATGGGCATTGGGCGGGGACGAATATGCAAATGAGATGACGTCACAACTCTCTTAGCCAATCAGAGCAGCCGCTCATCCTGTCGCCCTTATACTCCCCAGATATTACATAATTATAGGATGGTCCTAATAGATTGAAGCAGCGATAGTCAAAGTTCTTGGGTACCAAGAAATTGAGACATCTACATCAGTTATGAGATACTTGTTGATTTCTGCGCAATTTATCCTGCATGCCATGCCCGGACACCATATTTATTGTAACTATTGAATGCACCATTATTTGAGTTTATTAATTGTACAGACTGAGATTCTCAAATAAAAAGCCCTAGCTGTCTATACAACTGGTCATTTATCAGCTATCTCGAGGTGTAAGCAGATAAGCAATACATTTCAATACTGCTCAGTGCATCCCGTTGTTGTCTGGCCTCTGGGATTACGATCATGCCATTGTCAATGTATCATCAGATCTCATCACACAAACTTCTTTTCTTGGTGAATCAAATACGAAAGCAATGTGTAGTGTAGAGCGCACCTGGGCTTAACCCATTCACAGCGAATACGGCCAAAACCAGCCTATGTAGTGGTCTTGAAGACTCCATTTGCGGGTCAAGAGATTTAAAAAGTTATACCACTGACATGACTGGCTCGATAACCGAGCCAATCATACCAGTGGTATAATTTTGAAAATGGTGTTTTCTTGGCCTGAAAAAGGATATCTGATAAGCACGTATTTTGATTTGATTGATAGAATTTAGCTATCAAAGAGTTAACCCTTAAAATACAGCTGTTTCAATTTCAAGACAACTATGCTGGAAAGTTTTAGAATAGCCGTAGACAGCAACATCTCGCTGTCAAAGTACTTTCACAATATTCAACCGAATATTCCCTACATTATAGTAAATGTGTTATTTGTTGTCTGCGAGCATCAAAAGGTTAATTGTCAGCTGTACACAGATAATTGTTTTCCTTCTCACACCAGACGACGAAAGTAACTGCTCATAACAATGGCGTATCATTAAGTAAACGGAGCGATAATCAATGGATCTATACATAGTAATTAGATAGTAGCTATATTAATACCTAGAGAGTTTCCTATCACTCTATCGAATATTTATTAAATATTTAACAGTTCCTGGTAGTGAATGTATCGAAGACTGTCTCTAAGATTAGAATTCTGAACCGGTATGTTGTTCAAGCAATTTTCTCTTGTGTACAGTTTCACTTAAGGCCAGTTAACTATTTCTGTTTTAATCCTAACTAATACAATCTTAACCGGTTAACACTTATAGACAAAGTTATTATAATTTAACGAAATTCCTTTGAATATTTTGAAAGTAATTTGACTGTGAGCTGGTGTAGTTACAGGTTCCATGCGAATTTGCTGCAGAATATTCAACATTATTTCTTGTATATAGGTAGTCATCTTGAAATTGAGACAGCATATGTCAAGGAATAAATGGTCAACAGATTAACTTAACCACATATTATTACTATATCATTTGGAAGCATTAACAATTGCGAGCTGGGTAATAACGGTTTTAATGATCAACATTAATTTTGCTTCCACAAACTTCACAATGAATTGTCGCAGTATCTTATAACTGGAGCTCTCGGGGGGGGGGGGGGCGTACGCCCTTTTCCGACATGCTGATCCACTCCGTTTCACCGCATGTACAGGATGCGTGGGAGAGCTGGTTAGCTATGATTCTCGGGGTTACTGATCCCGTATCACGACCCTAGAAGGTACAAAGACCAGCCTCTAGAGCCGGTGGAATGATCACATTGAGCTCATGGCCTCGTCCCAACTGTTCGTGTCTGTCACCGCTATGTCGGTCCATTAACTAATTTAAAAGTCTGGACATGATGATATAATTAAGAAAATTAATACCACTATACAAACAATGCTACTCGTCTGCTAGTAAATAAGCAAAATAATACAGTACATAGAGCTACTTGGTGTCCTTTCTAGGTGGTCTCGCCGAAGGTACCACCCAGATTCGTAAATGCGCAGAGGTATCCCTGCATGGGAGCATCGCAGCGAGGCCACCTGAATGGTTAGTATAAACCAATTATACCCTTAACACACACAAAATATTATTGTTGTGAGAGGAAAGTGCCTCACGCGGGCCTCCGTCACAGGAAAATGCCCTCAACGCTGAAAAAGGGCCACTCTTTTGTTCAAACAGTACCTACGAGGCGAGCTAGTGTCATGCTCCTTCTTCATCGATAGGACCGGCTGTCGCAGCAGCCAAACATACAAGGTTGTATCGACGAAGGAGGAGCCCAAGAGTAAGTGAGTGAAGAGGATCGGGAAATCTTCAGTGGCGAGCCTGCCAGGATCTGGAGTTCAATAGTGAGTAACTAGAGTATATGGCCCAGCCAGAAACACCGCTCACCACCTCAGCCATCGTATTGAGAGACGTGGCTGACCGTGTACAGGTATTCCTGGATGCAGCGAAGTTATCAGACAGCACCAGAATCACGCAGCATCACAAGTATTGTGAGGGTTCCGCTGTAAAGATCACCACCGGGGTAGTCTGCCCCGAGCAGCCCCGTCTCCGAAGAATTATTATTGGCCTTCATTATAAGTAGACACAGAATGGCAACGGGACCCAAGAGGAACGCTGACCCGGCCATGCCACCCATGGAGGTACCACTGGCACCCGAGCTTCGACCAGAGACCATCGCCGCTATGCAGACGATGGGAGTAGTGATGGCGCAGGACTGCAGTAAGTACCACAGCAGTTTTGGTGCATACATGAACCAGAAAACCGCTCCCACCGCTACCGTAACATGCTTCGGATGTGGCAAGGACGGCCACTATGTATGAGACTGCCCCCAGTATGGACACTCAGTCGGAGGTCCTCCACAGAATGGTCCCGCCTGGACCCAACTGCAGAGTCCACCCACATGCAGGGTCATCAAGCGGCCACACACCGACGACATGGACATCGACATCGTCGACCGATGGCATCCGGAGAGAAACGTCACACCACGGGACTGTTCGCGAAACCTCCGGAAGGATATGAACAATCAGATGCGCAATCGGGATGATTATGAGGACTGCGACGGATTCGTGTTGACCGGTGAAGGGACGGATGAGCATGGCCATTATTCATACGGTGTCGGACAGGACTTATCCTCCCATCAAGACAGTTACGCAGAGGTAGTTAGTGGACGGAGGAGTCCATCAAACGACGACGGAGGAAACCGTTGGTGAGTTCACCGACCGAGCGGTTTCTAATCCGTCTGAAAATGGATAAAAACAGTCCAACGGATCAGGGTGAGTACTTGCATGCCTTAGTGGATACTGGCGCTAGTACGTTCTTGATTCGCAAGGATATATGGCGTAGCATGTTGAGTGCTAAGCCATTGAAAAGAGCGAGGACGCGCTTGGCAGTAAATGGTTCCCCGATAGAACTTTTGGGGGAGACTCAAGTAAAATTCAGCAACGCCCGACCTATTCCGAGTACGGTAGTCGCGAGAATGAGGCATGAATGTTTGCTTGGTGCAGATGCTTTGCACTTGGGAAATGTGAAGATTGACTATCAGGCCAAAGTTGTAGTATGGTTTGGCCAGGTATATCCCTTTAGGTATCCCTATAGGGAGCCAACAAATTATGTTTATGAGAGTTGTAAAGAAACGACCGGATATAAAGCTATCGACAAAGTACTAGAGGACTTTGCGGATAACTTTGATACGGCTCATCCCAATACTTTAGGTTTGGTTCCCAAAGTAAAATGTACGGTACCAACAGGAAATGCATTTCCTATAAGGCAGAAAGCCTACCATCTACCGCTGGCCAAGCAGTATGTGGTCAAAAACCAAGTGGCCGAGATGCTGGCAGCGGGCGTCATAAGACCGTCGTCATCCCCCTGGGCGTCGCCCATTATGTTGGTTCCTAAGAAGGACGGGGACACGAGGTTTTGCGTCGACTACAGGAAGTTGAATTTTGTATGTCGTAAAGACAGTTATCCATTGCCGAATATAACGGATATTTTTTACTCGATACGCGGTGCAACGATATTTTCGACTATGGACTTGAAGTCTGGCTATTGGCAGATACCAATGGACAGCCAAGACATAGAGAAGACAGCGTTCGTCTGCAGTGAAGGTTTGTTCGAATGGATTCGGATGCCTTTTGGTTTTTGCAACTCAGGTGCCGTATTTCAGAGGGCAATGAACGATATTTTCCGAGAATTCGTGGGAAAATATTTGCATGTTTTTGTCGATGATGTAGTCGTATATTCAAGAAATCCAGCTGAACATGCACAGCATTTGCATACAGTTATGCATAGGATTCAAGAGTACAATTTGCAGGTTAAGAAAAAGAAGTGCGAGTTTGCCCGTAAGTCTGTGGACTTGTTGGGGTATCGTGTTTCTGCACAAGGAGTGGCTCCTCAGGTTCAGAAGGTCAAGGTCATAAGAGAGATGTCACCGCCATGCAATATGGGTAAGGTGTAAAGAAGTTTCCTTGGAGCTACAGGTTATTACCGCTCTTGTGTGCAAGGCTATGCCAAAATTGCTAAGCCTTTGATAGAATTGACTAAGAAGTATAAGCGTTTTGAATGGGGTAAGGAGGAACAGCAGGCGTTTAAGAAATTACAAAACTTGCTGTGTAGTGAGACGGTTCTCACCTATCCGAATCTAAATGCTCCTTATAAGCTTTATACTGATGCATCTAGCTATGCGATAGGTGCAATATTGGTACAGGTGGATGGTAAGGGTGTGGAAAGAGTAATACAGTACGTAAGCTCTACCCTGCAGGACAGTCAGCTAAACTGGCCTGTAATAGAGAAGGAAGCTTATGCTGTGATATATGCATTGAAGAAGCTTAGGCCTTATCTATTTGGCGTGCAGTTCACCGTGTTTATTTACCACAAACCCCTAAAGAGATTGTTTGTGGGAGAGGTTAAAAACACGAAAGTGCAGCGCTGGGTGGTGCTGATTGCCGAGTACGGGTGTAAGGCTCAAAGAATATTCGAGTGGACATGTTGTCCAGGTTACATCGTCCAGTGGAGATCGCCACCCTAGACACAGGTGATTTTGTCATACCGGATGTAGACGAGGGTGTGTTACCGCACATCCCTCTAGAGGTATTTTACGTTCCCTACAACGAGTTGTGTACCGAGCAATCCAAGGAATACCCAGAGTTGTTTAAGAACACCCCAGAGGAGTATATGGTCAAGAACGGTATACTATATTCATTAGTTACACCTTCAGCGTTGGACGCTGAGTACCCCCAGAATCTTGTTGCCTACCCTGTTCCGTGAGAAGGTGCTCCGGATGGCTCATGAATGAGCCGGTCACCAAGGTCTGCAAAAGACCATCGGTATGGTAAGAGATTCGTTTGTGTGGACGTCTTTGAGGAAAGACGTGGTACATATGCTAGAGATGTGTACGATGTGCCAGGTCAAGCGACCTGTCACTACTCGACCGCGGTACAGTGAAATGCCCATGGCCAATTATCCGAGTCAGATAATCGGCATGGATTTGATAGGTCCACTGTTGGAGTCGAGTAAAGGTAATGTGTATATCATGACGATAGTCGATCACTGTTCTGCGTGGGCAGAAGCACATACGATTCCGGCTAAGACGTCTCAAAATGTTGAAGACAAGTTCTTCAACGAGTACGTGCTCGTCATGGTGTCTCTGAGATCGTGATAACGGATCAGGGGTAGGAGTTTTGTTCTAAGTCGCTAGAAGAACAGTTTAGAGAGCATGGGATCGACCATAGAAGATTGAGTTCCTACCACCCACAAACTAATGGGCGTACCGAGAGGTTTAATCGCACCCTGAAGGATTTGATCCAGAAAGGGGTTAACAATGCTTCTCGTACGTGGGAGGACGAATTGGGTGCGGCATTAACAGCTTACCGCAGTACTCGTAATTCCACTACGGGTTATACGCCATTTTATCAGACATACGGTCGACGAGCAAGACTGCCATTTGCTATTCCGATAGACGCATCGCAGGACCTGGGTGAGAGACTGACCTGTCTCAACAATGCCTTACTGCGTGCTCGTATGGAAACGGCTAGGTCGCGGGAGGTCCACCGGGAGCAGATTGACAAGCGTGCAAACGCTGGTGTGTTTAAGGTGAGTGATTCGGTGGTCGTGAAAGCGGAGGAACGGATGAAGATGACCTCTCGCAGTGACCCCGAGTACGAAATCTTTAAGATCAATGGGCCTGTGGCTCATGTCCGGCATCAAAGGTCTGGGAAGGTGCGTGTACTGAATATAGCTAAGTTACGCGTGGTCGACTCAGAGATGTGCTGGGACAAGGTACGGCCACGCCCTGTTCGTAACCCTGCAAAGGGCACGAAAGATAGCCATCATCCAAGGGTGATGATGCTCCCAAGGTCTGAAGAAGGGCCGGAATCCGACCCTAAGGCAACCCTTGGTAAGAGAGCTCGTAGGAAGCGACCAGCTTCTGACGATGAGCCGAGGGTGAGTAAGGTGGGTAGGATGGTTGATAATAACATCAGTCAACCTGGTACGAGTGAGACTCGAAACCATGAGTCACCGATGGAAACTCACGTGACTCTTCCGCCAGTAGTGATGGACAGTTCGGAAGAGGTACCCGAGAGTGTGCCAGAGCCAATGGAAACGCTGCCAGCGCATCGTTACTTTCTGCGCAAGCGCAGGCATGCACCTGACGTCGAGCTTGACAGCAAGCGACTCAGGATTGGCGCGTTCGGCCCGGCCCTGTACGATGACTTCATCGATCGTATGGAGGCCGTTATAAGGCGACGAAGCCGCCGATAGTTGTCATTCTGACTACTAAATTGTACCTGTGAACCTCGCAGTAGTGTAGCATCATGTATTCCTTTCAGTTAGTGGTGGTGTTGGCTGCGTTGGTTAATGAAGTAGCCAGTATCTCTAGTGTATGGAAGGATTCTAGCGTGTATCGGTTACCGAACGGTGTCATGATCACCAAACCTGAAACCATATCTGTTATAAGGGCAGAATGGACGGTGATAGTGTCGATTGACCATCCGTATTTGCCGAAGGAGTTTCTAGGACGGTTGGATCAAATGGCTGGCCTTGTTGCAGATTTCAGTAGCAGGACCTCTTTCATAAACAAGGAGGATATATTCGGCCTGCAACACAGGATACACGGAGCGCGGAAAATCGCTCTAAGAACTCAACAAACGATGGTACGTAGAACCCAGACCCGACGGAAACGGGGTTGTTTAATTTTGTGGGGGACATTGCCTTGTCCCTGTTCGGAACTGCTACGTCCGGTGATATAGATGCTATCCGAGATGTAGTAAGGAAGGCGATGACTAATGTGGGTAGGGTAGTGCATTTCGCTAACAAGTTAGCATCTCACGTGAAATTGGCGTTCCATGACATTAACATGAACATGGACCGCATCAACGAGCTCGGGAACAGCCTGGTCGAGGTGACCGGCAACATGAGCAAAGCATTACGTATACAGGAAAAACGACAGAACGAGCTATACGCCCTGGTGCACCGTGGGCATATAGTAGACTCAGCAGAGTATGTGGTCTATGACTACCAAAAGACGGCAGAGCAATTCCATAGACAAACCGCGTCTCTGGAGTTAGAAAGACTGACCGAGGAACTATTCAGTCCCGCTGATCTGACATCGGTATCGAAACATGTCGGAGTGGGAATCAGCTGATACGTCTGTACCAGTGGTACTACCAGAATGTGGTGGTTTACCCGTTGTGGAGGGACGACGATATGTTGCACTACGTAGTGACTTTACCGTTGATCGCCGATGGTAGGTACATAGAGTACAGTCTGCATTCGAGGCCCGAACCGTTGGCCACCATGGGGTATTACATGCAAGTAGAGGTAGGCCGGACTAGCATCGGTCTCGATACAAAGACTGGCTGGTACTTCACAGCATCTGGGTGTCGCAGTACCGGTCCTAGAGTGTGTCAGGGTCAGCTAAGGGTCGATAAGACACACATGCCCTGCATAGTGAGCCTATTAACGAACACCACCGATAGTACATGTAGCATTCATCTGTCGGAATCCAACGTAACCGCTAGTAAATTGTTTGCCCATAAGAAAATAGGCATTGTGTTGCAAACGTTCGGTGAAATGATGCATATACACTGCGACGGACGACTGACTGACTGGTGTGTGGTGAGTGATGGAGTGTATGCATTGATGTCTGGTGAATGTGGTTATAGCGGGAAGGGCTGGCGATTCGAGCCGGTTGTGTCTTACAGTCGGACGTACACTCGGGTTAGCCTGGCCATTGAAATGCCTCATTTGGATGTGACCGGAGTTCTTAACCAGTCCATGATAGTGAATCATTTGAAAATGCAACCCTGGAACCATTTACAAAAGACCAAGTACATGCCGCTAGCACCATTATCCGCGATCGACCCAATGATGGTTGATGGCATCGGAGTACGCTCTTTCGTATCGTATTCAACGGGCACTGCCGTCATAGTAATTGGGGTGATATTACTATTATATAAATATGGTATTTTGAACCGCATGTGGATTTGGATTAAATGCAAGCCACCTGCGGCCCATAGTAGTGCGCCACGTCCTATTCGTTCTCCACGACCGCGGGGAACTGCGGCCCTACCGGTAATGGTGGAAATGTCGGCCAGGTCATCACCTAATGCTATTGCCAGGACCAAGATCGACCCAACGGCTGACGACTAGATAGACGTGGAGCTGTACAATGACATTGGGGAACCTAACGTGGATCTTAATGGTCGCTTGTAAGTATCTCAATGACATTTCGGAGTTAACTTCATATGTTGTATATGGTACACGTCGTGGTAGGATTTGACCTTATAATGATTGAACATGATTTGTAATGGTATTGACACTGTGGATTCTATATTGTACTGATGTATCGTATTACGCATATACACTGGTATTAATGATGCTATTAATGTGTTTCCGGGGATGGTCATTTGCGCATGATATTCCATTACCCGGACAAGTTTGTAATTTGTATAAGATTAGGATTTTTTTCCTATGTTTCCGGGGACGGTCAGTTGCACATGATATTCTGTTACCCGACATGTTTAGTTACTATTGTTGGAGTACGTTATGGGGTTATTATGGTGTGTGACATAGTCTGGAGGACTCTGGTATGGCGTGGTTTAGGTTGTTGATGGTGCACAACGAGTTAATTATCACTCTCTTTAGGCCTTAAGAGACTGTTAATTAACTTCGGTTGAGGGGCATGTGTAGATATGGGAGTGTCTTTGTGGGAAGTCATGACCCCACTGGACGTCTTATATGTGCGAGTAAGTCCCGAGTGAAATTCATGTTCATGTTTGAATACCATGTGAGCTAATAGACTATGTCACAATGAATATTTAGATGCACTGATCAGCGGCTATGTGTAGATATGTTACCAGCACTGATCTAGATGTATTTAGATGTGTTTAGATGTATGACCAGCATCTTAGTATTTGGATATATATTATCAGCACTGGATGACTGGCAGTGGATACGTCAGCTAGTGCGCAGGTACAGTTTCACAGAAACTGAATCGAGTATGACTCATGATGGTTAGCACCAGATAGGAATCAATCAAGGGATTAGATATGACAAACGGACTTAGTTAGTTAGGTAGCGGTCTGTGTTCTCATGGAAGCTTGTGACAAGATAAGCCGAAAATAATCCGGCTAGGAGGAATGGTAACTCGTGTGCCGATTAACTCTAGCATTCTACAAGTTGTCTGCTAATAGGTAATGGACAGGACATGGACATTGTAGCGTCCCATAGGCATTAGGTGAACAATCGAAAGTTACTATCAAAAACATATCAATCGTAGAGGCATGCTAATCCACCAGTAGGCCTTGTTATCAAACAAGCATTCGTCATTCTTGGCGGGTCATCTGTCAGAAATGGCATGATAATCTAACAGGAATCCCAAACGTGGTTAGGTAAATGACAGATCCCATCACTCCAGAACCAGCCCAAACCGCAGGTGCTAGCTAAAAGGCACCCTCCCCAGTCGGGAGGGTCGGGGTTTTGATTGGTCAAAGTGACGTCATAATCCAATGAGAATCAGAGCAACCTTCGGCGGTGCGAATCCAAGATGGAGGGAGAATAGAAACTGAGATATCATATAAGGGGGACTTTAACTTTAATCGAGAGTTCAGTCCGCCTCGCACCTTGTGAAACGCTCTTGCTGAATGGCTTTAAGTAGGCAAGAGCTGGTTGAAGATTAGGGAAGTTTAGGAAACATTTGTTGAAGTTAATTATTGCTGTAAATACGTAAACTGGTAACGGTAAAAGTTGCCGACTTTGTAGGTTTTATTGTACAGTAGAATAGCAAATAAAACGATCACCTTGTGGTATAATACAAGGCAAAAGTTTGGCGTACTTCGGTGTTACTCTGGAGAACACGGAAGACCACCGTGTCGAACCAATCACTCTGAAGCGCGATGTCAGATCAGGCCCAGGCACTAATATAAATATCGTTAGGTCTCAGTACCTACGAGGCGAGCTAGTGTCGCACTCCATCTTCATCGATAGGACCGGTTGCCGCAGCAGCCAAACATACAAGGTTGTATCGACGAAGGAGGAGCCCAAGAGTAAGTGAGTGAAGAGGATCGGGAAATCTTCAACGTGAACAGCGCATTCCCCATTCATTTAATACATGCACGAGATTATGCCGTCAAAGCAATATCTTGAAGAAAATTTAAACGAGCCTTTTAATGATAACTCGGGAATTTCTGGTCCGATTTTAAAAAGGTAATAGGTTCTGTAATCCTCATTTCATTCCGGTCCTAATTGATACCAAGACCGACGAGAATAGTGGGATTTGAAGAAAAAAAACAACCAGTACCAACTCGGTACACAATAAGCGTACACTCTCTTCCAATAAAGACACGTGTTGTCAGTGAAGCTCTGCCATGCACGCTGCATGTTCTTACAGACCACCATCTTACCGAAACCTCTCCTATAGGGCCCTATACACGTGCACTATCCTACTTATGGGTGTGTGCTTGGAATGTATCCGGAGCAGTCATCCCGTACCCAGCTTTGCTGGAACGGCCCGTACCCATCCGGTCGATCCGTGCTACATAATCAATCGCTCGTAGAGGCAGCTACTGTATCGTTTGATTTCCAACTTAGTCGTGTCATTTGAAATATTCCGGATAATTGAATTCAGCCTCAACATTGCAGTGTCCAGACGGTCGTTGTGCTTTAAAAATGACACAATGAGGATCTCAAACAAGGTGATATTTCGTATCAGAATTATTACGCGATGTTTATAAGATCTCCGTTGGAACGAAATTGAGCGAATTCCAAATGCAATCTTACTAAACAAGTATGAAAATAAAGAGAAACAAGTTTGAGATTCTATTTGTCACATATGATTTTAGTCATATTTATAATCTTCAAGCTGAATCTGGATCGTTTCCTAGCATTTCACGTTGTACTTGTATCTCTGTAGCATTTCAGTACTGTGAGATCCTAGCATTTCACATTATATTTGTATCTCTGTAGCGTTTCAGTACTGCGAGTTCCTAGCATTTCACATTATACTTGTATCTCTGTAGTGTTTCAGTACTGCGACTTCCTAGCATTTCACATTATACTTGTATCTCTGTAGCATTTCAGTACTGCGAGTTCCTAGCATTTCACATTATACATGTATCTCTGTAGTGTTTCAGTACCGTGAGTTCTGACAAATGCGCGGCAAAATATATTGGCAAACACAGTATCTTATTACATCGAAATTGAAATTATTCCTAGCTGATCTTTCCGATCTTGTCACTAAAACGTATCAACATATTTCTTTCTACAACATTTTAGCAACAATAAAATATGGTCTGAGCGAAAACGGGAAGATACTTGCCACCGAGCTCAACAATGGTCTTGTAAAAACGAACATGTGGAAGATGGGCAGTTCACATTACTTGGTCGTTCTGGCTTTTTCCGATCTCAGTGTGCTATACAATGGCCCGCTTGTTGAATGGACTCGCGTGACTTTTAATTTAAATTTAAAAACAATAACTGAACAGTCCTGCAAGATCAACAGCTTCTGTGCCTTTTTCATCACCGATTTTGCGGTTTGGGTTATCGTTGGCATGACAATAGAACGGTTTGTTTTTATCTGTTTCCCGCTTAAGTCAAAACTTCTATCGGCGCGACGAAATGGCTACATTTTCATGGGTACCATTTTCGTGGTTCTGTTTCTTCTAAATCTTCACTATCTAATAGGACATGGACCTTATTGTGAGATGCGAAGAGAAAGCTATGCATATTTCATGGCTCAGGAATGGACAAAAATAGACATAGCCGTCTTTTGTGGTATCCCTTTCACCGTAATCATCACGTTTAACTTAGGTATCGCTCTTATAGTAGTAAATTCTAAACGCAAAAGCAAGCTTTCTACATCCATGACTGAAGAACAGGAGCACAAACGACTCTCTCAAACCAAACAGATGACGGCCATACTTCTCACAATCAATACCATGCTCTTGGTGTCCACCGCTCCCGTAACACTATATGATGCTTTCCATCACCTAGCTCTATCCGAGGACACAAACGCCAGAGACCATGCTGTTTATGAGCTGGGTAGAAGCGTTGTGGAACTGCTTATGTATATGTCTAACTGCTCTAATTTTCTTCTCTACAGCGTCAGTGCACCACAATTCCGAGCAGAGCTTGTAACGTTATTTCGTAAAACCAGATTAACCTCTAAAAGAGTTTTAGTAAAGTGAATTGGGGGTCCGATCTACCGCTTAAGTATATGACGTCATAATCAAACACAGCACACGTTTGCTGACGTCACTATCAAAATGATATAGATCCATCACAAAAGTCGAAAAGTTGCCAAAACAGTGTATGTCTGATTAATTTTCAATTTACTAAACATTTTGTTGAATATTTTGAAAGTACACGTGATTTAACCAGTCGCTGTTTGATGCCAAATGCAGCGATAACATCCAGTCATACTCGTTTCAATCTATCCAACAAATTAACTGTATAGTTACATTAACTGTATAGTTACCTTGTAATTTAGATTTTTGAAATCATGTTTCAAAGTTTCAAATCGATTTTGACGCGCGTGAAAGTAGAGTAAGCTTAGCTAGAAATGGGCGGGGGACATCTAGAAATGGGCGGGGCATAGGTAGACATGGAACCCTCTATATTATATAGGCATATACCTTTCACGTCACGATCGTATGGCATCTACTAAACTAATACATGTAATAAAATAAGGTAAATAAGAGATATCCTCTTTGACATTTGGTCGGTGAACTCTGAGTGGTCAAAATCAATGGTGAGAACGCTGATTGGTCATTATAACTGTCAGCTATGGTGTTTAAGGTCCCAGATCCTCTCCGCCCAAGACCATCCCAACATTGACCTCGGCTTCGCTAAGTCCATTGCCATCCGCTGGGCCAAGAACAACCATGTTAGAAAGCTCAATGGAAGCGCTATTGCAGCCTTCTATGATTTCATTAGGCCTATTGACCCACATTTCCGTTCGACTGTTGGCACAAAAAATGTTGCACCAAAGCGTAAACCAACAGTCGAACAGACATGTGTGGCTCCACCCTCCCAGGCTAGCAAGAGAGTAAGATCGCCCACTGAGGTTTCACCACCGCTTAAACGTCTAAATGACAGACCGTCCCCTTGTAATTATTCGCCTGTTAACCTGCTCTTGATCCCTCTCCCTGAATCGCCACCACCACCCCCTATGTCACCGTTTCCACGTGATGATCTTGCACCTCTACCACAGCGCGTAGCTGGTGGAAGATCATCATGCAGATAACGCTCTGAACCCGTTGTTAGTGTCATTTCGCCAGTAGACCCATCCTTGATTCCACTACCCGAATCCCCATCATCCCTTATGGCGCCATTTTCACGTGATGATTTTCCATCACTACCACAGCGTGTAGCTGGTGGAAAATCATCACGTGAAAAGCCACCTGTAGCAAAGATTCCACAATCTCGTTTCACCCCATCTCCGTTTTGTAAGCCCAGAAGACCCACCCATTCCACTGAGCTAGAGAAGAACACTGTTTGGAAATTCCGGAACGAGTCTGTAAATAGACCCAATTGGCAACTTCCCACTATTTGTAAAAAAAATCTTGATTGTGGGAGCATCAAATCTCAGCAGAATCAATGTAGATCCGCATCCAGACATACAGGTGGACTGCTTCCCTGGCGCATCTATTAATGACATAAGAACTGTCATTAATCGATACACAGCGTCAGTCCATCCTGAGAAACTGATCCTTAATGTAGGTATCAATGACCGGAACAGTCCACTCTCAGACACTGCGACTCGACTGAGATTGATGTTCAGCATGATAAGAAAAAAATTCCCTAAAACTATGATTTATTTCAGCCAATTAAATTTTTCAGCTACCTCGACCACCAACTAGACGGAAATTCTTGAGGCAATTAATAGAATTGCAGAGTCCCCTAGGTCCAATGTTGCTGTCATACCACGCCTGCCAATCGCAGATTTCAGTGTGTGTCGTGACAATATACATTGGACTGAGGGGACTGCTAACACTATCTATAGCAATTGCCTAAATTTCCTTAATTTAAACTAGATTCGGGTCAAGGTAGCTGCCACCCAGAAATTGGACTAGGCAGTAATATTGTCAACCTAGCTGGTTCCCAGTTAAGTGAAGTCGAAAAAATCGCTGCTTAATTTTGGATTAACCTTTGTACCAACTCCGAAACCCAAAATTGGTTTGGATGCAGATTTAGAAAATGGCCTTATTGAAACTGCTGAATTTGGTCACCGCATCAAATTGGCAGATTTTTTTCGAAACTCGAATAGCAACATCCTACCATAATTGAGAAAACAGGCTGGTCACCAAATTTGAAACTGGTTGACCCAGCAATCGGTGAAAGTATAAAACTGTACTCAGAGCGTATTAAAAATACAACATTTCCAAATGATCAGCAAAATCTATCTTATGAGCAGCGCCATGCCCTACAAGGGTTATCTAAAAATAATGAAATTGTTATTAAACCTGCGGATAAAGGATCAGCTACTATAATAATGGATAAAAATAACTATATCAAAGAAGCACATAGACAGCTTAGAAATCCGAAACATTACCAAAAGCTAAAGGAACCACTTTGGCAAAATATCTGTAGCAAATTT
>CM067374.1:9878091-9990591 GCA_034401795.1 Chaetoderma sp. LZ-2023a
GCAGCAAACCCGTCAATCAAATTATTGTTAATTAGTTTGCAGGCTGTTGCGGAATCAGCAACAGTGTCAAATTGTTGTGCGGATAATTAGTTGGCTTTCAATATTGTTCTTTAATTATGTAAGTAATGTGAGCATAGGCATAGGTATGCTTTCACATAAATCAACAGGTATCTCAGCTGATGTAAATGTTTCTATTTCTTGGTACACAAGAACTTTAACTATCGCTGTTTCAATCTTTTAGGTGCCGTCCTAGCATCATGTAATGTATGGAAAGTATAAAGGTGAGGGGATGGGCGGCGGCTTTAATTGGCTGAGAGAGTTGTGATGTCATCTCATTTACATATTAGCCCATACCCAAATGACCTAGTTTTATCAATTTTATAAAGGCCCATGCCCATGAGCATATATAGGCATGTGTGCGTGGCCTAATATGCAAATGAAATGAGGTCATATCTCTCTTAGCCAATCAGAGCACCTGTCCATCCCTTCGCCACATTTTGGTGATGTAGAGCTTTGATCTGTGCTAATGATCAACAGGTGTAATAAGCTGTGAAGGTGTTGGGTGTGTGGACGTCGACCAATCAGCGCAGCTGCTTATACAGTCACTATTGTCCAAGGTGTCGCCAATGTTTAACCTGTAGAGCTATTGGAAGGTAATGAGCCGTGAGACCTAGGCTAATTCTGGGGATGGTTGGGGTGGGTGTGGGGTTGTGTGCTCCTAGACCTATGCCTACACACGTGACATCAAATAGTACTCCGGTGGCGTTGAATAGAGTTGAGAGTGACTTGGTACAGCCGTCATCTGTAAATTTCAGAGTAAGAACATCTCCTGACACTTGTTCACCCTTCAGCCTCTGTTAACGGCACCTTACGGATGGGGGTGAGTGTGCTCCTAGACTTATTCCTACACATGTATCGTCAAATAGTGTTCTGCTGTTAAACAGAGTTAAAATGACTCAGTACAGTTAAAGCCGCCATCTGTAAAGTTAAGAGTAAGGCCCTCTCCCAACACGTGTTCACCATTCAGATAACACGCGATGTGATTAAGCTTTTATTGTTGAAAATTGAATGATTTTGTACCCCAACTGCTGTTATAAGTTTGATTACTCACTATGCTGAATACTACACCCATCTAAATCCCCGAGAAAAATATTACTGCGGTTTAGGCTATTCGTACTTGTGGGTAGGCCTGTTCGGTTAAACGATATTTCATCGATAGTCGATTATTTTCCCTGGCGATTATATAATCGAGTGTAAAATAAAATAATCGAAAAATCGATTATTTATTTTAATCAGGCTTAATTTAGTGTTTAGTCTTGTAATAGTCTTTTAATACAGCTAATGCATCGGTGGTTTGATTGCTCTTGCAAGGTAGTTGTATAAACATCTATTCCTGACGTTCAAGCCCGCCCGTCCCGAGTTATAGTCCATACACATGAATGTTTATATAAGTAATTGCTTGATACGCCAATGATTGCCAGCATTTGTTTGCTACTGTTTAATATCCCCCTCTGAAGGCTGTGGGCTGGAGTGCTGGTGGCCATTTTGCGAAAAATTAAAAATCGATGCAAATTTTCACAAATTCTGACGATCATTTTGGAACTAATCTGACTTAAAATTGTTGCTGCCTAAGGCCATTACTGTTTTTACGGTGAATAGATCTAACTCAGTTTTGTACAGTTAATCTCGTAGTTTAACTGAATATGTCGATAGGTTTAGTTTATCACCTGCATCTGCGGCATCTGCTCGCTGAACGCATATTATAGCGACTGACCAATACTGGCTGTTTCCTATTGTTTTTGTCAATTCCTACTGGTCGGAGATTAGCAGCATTAATACGACTCTGAGCTAACACCACAGCTTGGGGTATCCGCGCTCTTCCAGATCTTAAAGCTATAGATTTAATGGATGCCTTTAAATTCTTAAACGCAAGAACGTGGCTAGCTTATGGTGCTAATCGTAAAAGATGTATTTACTTCATAAACGGTTCCTTTAGCTCGGCTATAAGGACCTGATACTCTACCACTAACTCTCCATGCTTTACAATGCGGAACTGCAACCCAATATTTTGCCAAGGCAATAAGTCTGTCCTGTCCTGTGGCCTACATCGATTGGCCACATTTGTCTACTGCTCTGCATACAGGTATTGGTAGCACGGTTATATATCTCTTCGTATTCGTACATGTTATAGATCTCCATATTTTTGTCTTTATTGTTCTCTGAACTTGTTTAACGATTGTCACATAAGGTTCATTCTGAGATGTATAAAAGTGAATATTTCTAGATCTAAATGTGCGTGCGTGCGTGCGTGCGTGCGTGCGTGCGTGCGTGCGTGCGTGCGTGCGTGCGTGCGTGCGTGCGTGCGTGTGTGCGTGCGTGCGTGCGTGTGCTCTCGTAACTGGTGTAAACAGGGGACATTTATATATGTATATACACCTTTACAACGGGGACGCACAGCAACCGGGGACGTCCCCAGTTGTTTTAAGGCCAAAAACGGTTATCTCACGCTATTTCTATCACCCGCTTAATGCAACGTCCCATTCCGGGTGTCGTCCCCATTTAGTCTGATTAGTACGGACCACAGTATACACACGGTGCTGGTGCTAATTTCTGCACAATACACACACATTCATTCACATGTTCCCGGTTTATGACTGGTCAGTCAGTGTGTATAGCGTCCCCAGTTCATCGTCAATTAACATGGCACCAGATGCTGTGGCATACATCGTACTTTGTAGGCAAATAAGAAGCATGCCATCCCAGTCACAACTGCACAGCAAACCGATCTGTGTGGGTATGATTTCCCTGCTGGTACCTAGGGTTGCACGATTATTCACTTTTCATAATCGCGATCATTTAAGAAAAATTATCGCGATCATACGATTAATCATGAACTATATTAACTGCGTCAATGCTGCTTAGAGAACGTTATTATGCTACTGCAGATTGTAAGATTATGGGTTAGGCACATGGGTATACATACATGGACAGAATACGCCAGTTGCTGATTGCAAACAAAGGAATGTATCAAGATTTTTCTAGACGGAAAACGGAAGGGACCGTATTTCGTTTAATTGTAGCCTCTGCTCTAATAGAAGTCCACCCCATAACTTTGACATATGAGCTCCAACGATTTCTTAGCAGCTTCAAAACGGCAAAACTCTGTATTAGAAGCCCACCCTCTAACTCAGCAGATAATTTGTGAGAATAGCGTGTATAATAATAACAATCGTGGTCACAGGGTGTGTCTACTTCAGACCGATCTTTGCCCTGCTACATTTCCGGCCCCTCTAGAAGTCAATACAGGCCTCGGATTTGTAAATCTCGACCCCCTATTAGATTAATACTAATAGTAGGCCACGTATGTTCAAGATATAATAAAGTTGATTCCACACTTTTGTAGTTAAAATGCGCTTAAAACAGTCTTGGCGTGATTAAGTAGCTTCCTTATAAATATATTTTAAGACTAAATTTATGTACCAAACAAGTACGGGAGAAAATGCCCATCAATTTTGTAACGCCGATCAACATTAAATGATCCAAATTGAATTATTACGAACGACAATATAGCCGGCTTCTTAAGTTGGCAAGCCAGCGCCTCTTTTGAGATGGGAGGCGGCGTGTTCTCGTGAGATATTATACACTAACGGGAGTTTATCAAACAGGTACCCGTTATTCAGATCAGTATAGTACTCAGTTCCTATCGCGCAATGATAATATATAGAGTTCCGAGTCCCCGATTCCAGAATATTTATATCCGAGTACTCGCTCTAAAATAAACTTGAATTGGAGGAGAATCACGTGATTTGTATTTTTTTTCTCGACGCCATTTTATTTCAAATTGTGGATTAATTTTGATGTAATAAACGACCTTTATTAAAGGATACGCAATATTTAGGGGCTCAAATCAAATAATTTCACTTCCCCGGTGATGTTTTGAGGTATACATTAAACATAGACGTAGGCGGTGAGAATTTTTACGTGAGAAAATGCGCTGAATTTCCGTGGTATCAGTTCTAGAACTTTTTTGGGAAACCCGTTAACACATAACTATTCAGAGAATGGGGAACGCCGGATAAGCGTGTGTGATTACAACAACAATGACAAATAGCGACCAAGTTAACAATCTAGTCATCTAAAACTAATCATGAGTCAATACAAACAAATCAGTTATTTATTTATTTAGTTTATTTAATCATTCACACATTCGGCCGATAGCCGGATGTTTGTTTCCATGCTTGGTAACGCGAGCGGAGTTTCACAAGCGTAAAAGTGTCTTGACAAAAATTTCAACATGGCGATTATACGATTATTTCATTTTATAATCGTCCACGATCATTTTGAATTATATAATCGCGATTAATCGAATAATCGAACAATCGTGCAACACTAGTGGTACCCGTATACCGGCAGGTACCTGCATACCCACATGGTACCCACATACCTACATAAATTAAGCAACAATTGAATTCTGCTACCTATTTTGAAAATTAATTTGACTGAATAAAGCAGCAATAATATCAAGTAAAATTAGCTAATTACCTAATTTGATTTGATAGCATTGCTGCCTTAAGCAGTCATGTTAGTTGCAAAATAGTCAAACAGCTTATCTATATGATTGGTTTTAAAATGAAATACAAATAAGCAACAACATCTTCCAATCAAATTAGGCTCAAAATATTCAACAACTTACATGTAAACTCACTCACTTACCCCTTATTTGATGATGTGTTGAATAATTTGACACTAATTTGACTGAAAGATATTGGCGCTATAGGCAGAAACAGCTTCCAAGCAATTAGTTTCAAAATATCCAACCATTTTGCTGTGAACTGTTAGAGACTAGATATCACACCTTTATGGTGTAGCAAAATGGTTAATGTTTGGACTTTACTCAGTTACCTACTGCTATCTCACAAGGGTACAATGGCAGACATTCTGAGGGGTGGAATTCAATAAGGTGATTTAAACCTCAGTTTAGCCTAAACCAGGTAACAAATCTCTACTTCAACCGAGTAATAAAAGATTTGTTACCCACTCTATTCTTAAGCCGAGTCCGTATTCAATAAGCGAGTTTACACCTGGTAACATCCAGACCAAGTTTAAACTGGTTTACACCAGCCACACCACTATTAAATCATGTTCAGTTATTTAGTCTTTAACTTATTGAACCTGAGTCACCAGATAGGAAGAATTATATACCACGTAAGAAACAAATTGTTGAATATTTAAAATACTAATTCGCCTGAAAATGTTGTTCTATATGACAATACAATGGTCCAATCTAATTATTTTCGAAATAGCAATCTGTATGCCTGTATATGCAAACAAGCCACATACCTATGTTGGCTCATTTACATTAGCCGATTTGACTCAATTTGTCGTTGACGACATGGTCGCCAGAGAAAACCATCATATACGACTTGCCCGTCTACATTAACCGATTTTAGCCCCTTGGTTGTGCTCGAATTTGAGCCAAATTGGATTAGAACGTATTAGATACAGCCCAGCACGCACACAGCGCATATACGTGCGCAGACTTGCAAAGCAATATTAAATTTATAGTTTACATTGTAGATATGACATGCAAATTGCCAAGTGCACATAATATTCTGAAATTGCCCGATTATTAGGGACCGATAAAACAATGACTGATAGTGTATTCACACTACTCTATTCTGTCTTCGCACACATAAAATCTGGTCTAAAATCAGCTAATGAAACCGTTGTTTGCGCATGTCAGACACACAGCGAGTGCCGAAACAATGGAAGATGAATAGAAACCTATATTTATTAAACATCATTAAGGGACACAGCAATGTTATCAAAAAGGAAAATGTAGATGGCTAACGAGAGCAATAATAGATTGCAATCATTCGCCACCCCCCATCCCACCCCCGTTTTTAACACATAGAAATCGCTTTTTCGGGAACCCTATTGTAGGCATACGTTTACACTCTTTCTTGTGGTAAATTTGAGTCAGGTCTCGATTTTAAACATTGGTCCGATTCGGCTCCTGTTTTTCCAGATTATAGCGAAAGTCTGAAAATTCTCATCCATGGTAAGTTCGTTTGCGGTGTTAAAATCTAAGGCAAAGCAGACACACAGTTTCGGAGATATCCATTGATTCGAAAATCGATCGGATCTGGATCCGGATCAGGCCCAAAGTCAGGGAGCCCAACGATAGGGCAACGCTCTTTCATGTGTTATGAGGGCAAGCTTTTCACTAGTTTATAAGCTACCGCTCTGGATCTGCCCACCCACCCACCCGCCCACATGCCCACCCGCCCACCCACCCACCTGCACATCCACGCCAGCCTACCTGCCCGCACGCACGCGTGTACGCACGCACACACACCCACCCACACACTCGCCCAGGCACTCAATCACAACACCTTCGTTGAGAAAAATCAAAGCTTGCCTCGGTTACAAATATATACAGTACATCGGAGGAAGCGATGGAGGGATGGAGAAAGGATATATGGAGGGAGTACACTAGAGAAATTTAAAATTAATTTCATACATTAACATGAGCATCAGAGAGGCGAACCCCTCGTCATTTTCGACTTGCACGGTGCTAGATTCCCAGTTATTGAACACGGGCAATGATACCAAGTATTAACCTCTTAAAGGACGTTACCAGAACGTTTATATACGTGACCGCTTAATGCGTAGTTCATTTTTAGATTCCAAGCTTAAGTGTAAATACCTGCCAGAGGCTGGGGCTGCTGACGTTAAATCGTATATCATTGACCAGAAATCAATGAATGTACATAAGCAAGCTGAATCGATCGATACAGCTAGGTCAAGCACTCCTAAGATAGAACTCTTGGTAGTCTGTTCTCTAGAACTCCTAACAAGGTAACTAACGATGATCAGCTTAACGTAATAGTAAAATCAGACGTCCAGGTAGAACTAAAGACATATTTGTCATCTGTCCAACCCGATGAAGATTCGAAGACTGGTGGCGCGTATACTATAAGACATTCCCCACATTGGCTAAGTTTGCGAGAAAATATCTTTGTGTAACCACTACCAGCTGTCCAGCTGAGAGACGCTTTACTAAGTCAGGACAAATTGTTTCCGCCAAACCAGTCACTCTAAAGCCGGGCAAAGTTAACATGCTGTCGTTCCTGGCAGCTAATCTACCAAAATTTGCTATGAAATAATTGTAAAGAGAATTGGAGATATTTGCTTGTAAACAGTTTCTCTTAGCAAATTGCCATTTGCAGAGCAAGAGTCTATTTAAAAATTTTTTACCACTAGAATGACTGGCTCCATAATTACGCCAGTCATTTGAGTTGTAAATTTTCAAAAATAGTCTTCATGCTCTGCAAATGAACATTTCTCAAGACCAATGCAGACGCCGTTTTTGACGGTAGTGTTAAAGGGTTAATTAAATGAGTTACATGTCATGGTGCTAATCTCATCTCAGATGTTGTATTGCACCGATAGAATATGTTCTATAGATTCCATATCATTCATATCCTGCCACATTCTCTGATCTGTATCGCAATTATCTGCTTTGTAATATCGCGTAATGTTAAACGGTGAACGCCACCATTTTGTCGCTTCAAGCTATAGTGTGTGATGTCATGTAGGCGCCAATGCATTACATTCTTTATTATGTGATACTCATCCATCACGTTGAATACTTTGAAACTAATTTGACTGGAAGTTGTTGCAACAACGTCCAGTTAAATTGGTTTCAAAATATTCAACAGTTTACCGTAGGATTGCTTTTATATAGCATTGCCAAACTATAGCTGCCACCTCTGTGACTGAGCGCATATACCAAGGCAGACACACTTTGTTTTTTTTTGATTAGTTGAAAAATAAACCATGATAGCTAGCATAGGGTGTAGAAATGTACCAACATTTAACAACTAAATCCTACATAGCTTTCCTTAGCGCCGCGATAAAAAACATAAAATTACCTGCATAGTTTATGAGCAGCATGTTA
This sequence comes from Chaetoderma sp. LZ-2023a, assembly GCA_034401795.1. Taxonomy (NCBI): domain Eukaryota; kingdom Metazoa; phylum Mollusca; class Caudofoveata; order Chaetodermatida; family Chaetodermatidae; genus Chaetoderma; species Chaetoderma sp. LZ-2023a. Next base: position 9,886,055 of record CM067374.1, read on the forward strand.
GATCACCTGAATAGCTATCAAGAGCTGGGATTAGTGATCCTTTAAGTGTTAAAATTTACGCTGATATTATTGATATTTACGTTGATATTATTGTTGAAATAAAAAGATTCATAGCCGCTTAACATGCCCTAATGGCCAATGCGGCATTTGGAGTGATCTTATTAATTGCCCATTTGTAGAGCAAAAGAAGATAATTTTGAAAATTTACCATAGAAATCACTGTCTCGATAACTGAGTGAGTTACCCCATTGATAAATGTTCAGGAATATGTTTCTCTTGGTGTATAAAGGGGCATTTCATGAGAATCTGAAATCTTCTTAAAGAAATATGTGTGTCAAAGGGTTAAACCTGCTTAGTGCTGTCTCCGAGTGCTAGTGAATAAATAAATATAAATAAAATATTGATTTTAAAAAACGTTTTCATTTTTTGCAATTATTATTAGCCGCTACCGCGATCAGCGAGCGGCTGTATACGAGCATTTGTTAGTCTGTTCCTCCGTTCCGTTTCCCTACGTGACCAAACCCTCAAAATGTTAAGTTTATTCAATTGGTATTTAATTCATCAAGGGGTTTTCCGATCAGAATGAAACTTCACAGGATGCTTCTACACCATCATTACATCCATCCTCCACCATAGGATCCTTTGTTAGTCCGTCTGACTGTCCCTCCATCCCTGCGTGAGCAAACCCTCAACGTCTAGGTTTTCGATCAAAATGTTAAGTTGGTACTTAATTCATCAAGGGGTTATCCGATCACGATGAAAGTTCACAGGATGCTTCTATACCATCATTACATCCATCTTTCAACATGAGAAATATGATTTTCAAAAAATTTCAACATTCTTTCACGGTCTGAACGTAGTCTATTGTCTGGCTGTTATTCACCAAGAGTTAGGTAAATGTTAACATTTTTCAATTGATATTTCATTCATCATGTCGTTACCCGAACAGTAACAACATTCATTTAACTTTGTTGTTAAAGATGTATTTCTGAAAGATACATTAGCTGTAAAGTGTCCACGCAGATATATTCCACCCACCACTGACCTAATACTGGTATGACGTTTATACCGGCATGGAAATTCATATCACAACAACTATCAGTTTTTCCAACACCGCCTACCCTTACTTGCATCATTGTCTTATTGAGGCAAATAGGTCTAGGCTCAATAGTTTCTGCAAAATCCATATGATCCGAATACATATCCGGAAAATCCGAATCACAACGAACGTTTCAGAACTCTAGGTTGCCATATCAACCATTTTCAGCTATGCTAAGATTACAGACAAATCAAACCTGTTGTTTCCGAGACAAAGCTGCGGAGAGACAACCAGACAGACTGACAGACATAGATCCATCACATTCAGTGGGGAGAGGGTAACTCACAAAATGTACTCTCGCCGAATCGCCCATCTAGCAACGCGTAAATTACGAACATCTCTCAATGCTTCCATCATTTGTCTCAGCGATGTGATTTAAACCCGATTCCTAAACTAGGCCCTACCCCCCCCCCCCCCTACGTGGTTTAAATGTTCGCAATATGTGTTACCTGGTTAATGTTTTAAACCACCTTACGCAACCCGGTTTAGCTTGTTAGCAGATTTATTACCTGTTTTGGTACTGGGTTTAAAATTTCCAAATCTTTTAACGGATAGCTATAGGTCACATCGAATAAATTTAGGTTTATAGGCATGTTCTAACATATGCAACTGAAACTTGTTATAAGAAGTTACAGATCAAGTTTGAGTTTCAGCAGCTTCTGCCAATTTTTAATGGAGTTTTAGACTGAAGATCTATATCACAAGATAGGAGCATGTATTGCAAAGCAATACTTACAAAATGCTTGTTTCTTTTACAGAAAAGGGTTGTCTTAGGAGACGACTGTGATTTTCAAAGCACCAACTCACTCACTGTATTCTCTTGTGCTCATTTTGTATGCACCTGACCACTCATAGCCACGGGTGTGGGCTATGGAGGAGAGTGGCCGTGATCGGGGTGAGGATTGACTCAAAGATTCTGTTTGTTCGTTATTCTGTCCATCCAAAATCAGTTTTTGGGCATTAACGTGGACATTTTTTAACATCTTTTTCTAGAATTTGATTTCGATATACACACGGTAACTGAAAGTGGATGGGGTTTGTTTGTTTTATTGCAATTGCATTATAGGCATGCCATCAGCTGGAGAATCCATTTTCCTTCTACATTTCTTTTTGTGTTTTGCATATAAATAAAGTTTTCATAACAAAATTGCCACATCCTGTATAAGCGCGTCTTCGTTTTTTTCCATCAGATTAACAGTAAATTAAAACATGAAATATTCTCTTTTATTACTATATTAACATCTCATAATTTATTATTATTCCTACCTTGTATCTCAATACGTTTTTCTTCAGCTATGCATGTCACAGGTTTTATCATACATTTATGTCGTCTCCTAGCTACTGTACATGCACCATTCTTGGCATAAACACGCCTGTCTCCTTGCATGGCCCTACCTATAAAGCTACAAGTTTACCTAAGCTAACATATGTACTGTGCAACATGACTTGTCTCAGCTCCAACAACCATCCTTGGGTTTAGATACATTTCTCGATACAGTTACAACAATTTGTCCTCATTTAGATACTGCATTACATGCAGTTATCAATCACTAATGTATTTCTTCTCTTAGTTCAAACATATATTTTCGCTTTTATATGAATGTCCCCATTTATGCAGCTACAACTACTTGTCATTAAATAGCATAGGTACTGCAACGCATATATTTATCTAACACAAAATCCCTTCCCTCTCTTAGCTACAACTAGTTTTAGCTTTAACACGCGTGTCCTCATTTATGCATCTACAGTTAGTTGTCCTCAGTCAGGTATTTGAAGCGGTCCGGTAGACGCAATTACAAATTATGCGTTAAAGTGTTCACACCCGGGGAGGAATATGGCTCCATATTTGCCCTCGATATTTGCCTGGTCAAACATGATATTTGACCGGTCAAAACGTACGGTATCCGGGCATATATGATCATAGTATGAAATAAAGGCTAATATCCGCCAGCTTCCACTATGCGCATGCTCTGCGAATGCACACCAAAGTGGTCGAAATCGTCTGCTAATGTAACCAAAATGGCTGATGCCTGTGTAACGAGTGTTTGTTTGGTAAATAAAATCGACGATATTTTTTATATCGCTTTCTCCAATTATATGAATCTTTCACTAAATTCGCTAGAAAATAACGTGTGTTTTGATAAATAATGATACGGGCATAGTATACAAATATTCAGTAAATAATCTGTCTTTGAAGCTTTGAAGCGTTTGCAGAATTCTGGCTATCACTGATTAAGTCTCTGGTGTCTTTGTCCAACTGACATGTACACATGTGCCAGAATTGACATCAGAAATCGACAACAGTCGATTATTGGACAATTGCCAGCTGCTGGACCAGACAGGGGTCAAACTATAAAATAAACTTCCAATGACCGCCGCCTGTACACACACTACATAAATGGTCTATAATGTATTCGGCTTATTCCAGTATTCATGACTTAATGACATACTATGAATGGCCCCATTCATGCAGCTACAACAGCATGTTCTCAGTTAGGCTAGGTACTGTGACTACAACGAATGTCCTTGGCTTTAGAACTTATCCTCGGTTAGGTAGTGTAGAACATATGATCATGCCATTCTTTTCTCGGCTATAGCAACCATTCATAGTTTTACCATACAAATCCCGACCTATACAGCTTTAACATCTTGTCTTAGTGTACAACGCTTGTTTAGTAAACATGGCTTTCTCCCTCCAACTACGTGTACAACAGCGAATCTTGGTTTCAGCATGCATATCCACATTTGTACAGCTACAATCACTTATTCTCATTCGAATACTCTACGACATGTATTTAATAAACACATATTTCTTCTTCCAGCAACCTGTACATCAACCATTCTTAGCTTTTGTGTATGTCCCCACTTCTACAGCTCTACCAATATTTCATCTGTCGCACAATGTACTACATGTGTTTACCCAACTTATCTTTCCTCTATCAGCTGTCACACGCATTCTCGTTTTAAATATACATGCCCCATTAAATGCAGCTACAGTATCCTTTCCCAAGTTAACTTGGGTACAAGTGATACATGTGTCTATTAAACTCATAAACCATTTTTCTCAGCTACAACAGATGACATTGGCTTTAAGATGCAAGTCCCCGCCCTCCCACCCCACCCCACCCCTCACATGCGTACCGCTGCAAGAACGTGATAATTTTGTCTTTAACATGTTTCTCATTGTGTAGCTGCAGCAATATGTCCTCATTTAGCAACTGTAATACATGTGTTTTTCAAACATGATTTGATTCTCTCGGGCTAAGCAACTGGCTTGGCTTTATCATGCGTATCTACACGTATGCAGCTACAAGCAGACGTATGGTTAGATGGCTGCATATGACCCAGCGGGACACCCTGTGTGACGTCAGTTTTATGGTTGAACCTGAAGGTGCATCCATATAGGAGTCCAAAACCATGTGTTGCCACTTTCAAAAGGTGTCCATTATGGCCACCATCTTCAATTCAAAATGGCCCCAATTTCTCATAGATTGGCAACGTAATATCCCACGCCTATTGTGCACTCATGCATTATCTATCTGTTCATATACCCACTCATGAAAATTGATTGCTGAAGGAGAAATCTAGAAATACAGTGTGGATTCGCATCAAATTTGGTATGTTAATATCTTATCGGAATGGGTTGCTTTGGATTGCATTTCATCAAAATGCATTCATATTTGCTGGAGTTACCCCACCCACCCCGCCAGCCCTACCAAAGCCCACCCCAGGCTTGCGCATCCCTGAAAGCGTTAGGTTCGTCAATAATCTGGTTTCAGCTGGATAAAAAGAGACAGTTATCGCTAATATAACTACTATTAAATAAGTTCTAAACATTTATATTTAAGATTACTAATTTGTATTGTTATTATCAGATATTCACATCAGAGATTATATATTCAACAAATGTTGATACTGGTGAAGTAATTGAGTGCGGTGTCTTAGGACAGATTGAGGATGATATTTCTCTACAACTAGTTGAAGGCTGCACACCTGTACGAGAGAATGTTCTAAAACAGAATCACCAAATGGGTGGCCGCAAAAGGCTGATAATATATGCGAATCTAAAATTAACACCGCCCCCACTGCTGCATTGTTTGAATGGATTATGTTTGCAACAACTAGAGCTCGATTGTTAATGCGACTATTAGAGTAGCAGTTTGTCAAGTGCTGCAAAGAAGGATCCTGAGTCTTGGACAAGAGATTATATTGTGTGCATCAAATGGAAAGATTATTGGTATTATCTTGGACAGTTAGGAATGTTACATTGTACGCGTGTTTAACAGATCATGGTGCATGTCATGAAATCATCAGAGAAACAGTAACAGCAACTGCAGAGAAAGCAAGCAGTGCAAAGAATTTAGTTCCGGTGTCATTATCACCAGATGTGCCACTTACCATTGCATTTGCTAACACGAAGATCAATGAAGAGACCCTTACTGGCGATATCAACTTCCATGGTACTAGTGGGTGTCTAATGCACCAAAAATCACTCTAGAGGTAGCAAAGACTGACAAATTAGCTATGTCTTGTACAAAACAGTGCTGCTTTAAATCATGGTAAAGTGACATCCAGACTTACTATGCTGGAAAACGGATAACTTCCTTCAGGAGTTCCAGATACAGCAACAACGTCTGTTCTTAATGTTAAAGAACTTCAACACTCGCAGGAGAGAAATTTCGCATTTATATTGCAGCGTTTTTAAAGTGTAATATGGATTTCAACTCTGTCATCCGAAGAAATAGTTCCCTCAAGGTCAGGTTTCAACCATAACACCTCTGATGTCATCTGCGAAAAAGCTTTAGTAGAACACATCCCAGTGACATCGCGTCACCAACCGAAATGTCAGTCATTTACTCAATGTTGTGCAGAAGTGATAAAATCTGCAAAGCACTAAATCTTGATTTAATATTGGTAACCGTGATCATGCAATATATTACAAATGTTGGAAACACTATGTATGGCGAAAAAAATACTTTTGAAGGTTATTGTACGTTGGGAGGTTTTCACATCATAATTATCTTTACGTCTGTAATTGGTACCCGATTTTGAATTGCAGGGATTGAGAGATCTCATGATAGAATCGAGTATAGGTGTACCTGGTCCTGTTGATGATGTCCTTAATTTTAAACATTACTATAAATGCATGAGGTCTCTGAAAATTCTGTACAAAGTAATGATCAGAATGGAACTTTGTGCTTTCATGAACATCTCCTGGTTAGGACACAAAAGTTCAATGACGTTACTGTTACACAGAATGATATAAACAAAGATGAGCTACAGTATATGCTTGAAAAGATGAGAACAAATTCCTCTCAAGATTCACTACAAGATCTACTCAATTCGGACAGTTTCAATGTTCAAATTTTGGAACTCATTTTGCTATATGTGTGATTTGTTACTCAATCTTATCAGATCATTCAGACAGCCAACTGGATCCTCTACCTACTAGGTATTTGCAAAATTAGTTGGACAACACAACTATGGCAGGCATCCGCCATGCTCAAATGTTGGAGCTGTCCATATCAAATTTAGCGCCATCAGCCATCAGCCATTTTGGTTACATCAGCTCATGGATATTTGATAAACGGGGGGATTTGGAGTTCAACCCATTGCATCCTACAAGTTTGGCAAAGTTCCATGTACCTATGTAGTAGAAAAAGACAACAGAGCATGATGGTCAAAGGTGGCATTGCTAAATTCAGCCGAAACACGGGAGGTGTTGAAAGGTGGATATTGTTGGAGCATGTTAGAGGCAGCGTGGCTCATAGATGCCGTGAGACGGCTGGTCAAAATATTGATGAGCATGATTCCACTCATAATAGTCCTCTCTGAATGAAACAAGATGACCATGATATGGATAAAATTATTCAAACTGGCATGGACGGTGGTGTAAATGCCTTTGCACCACCAAGTAGCATAAATATAGTGGGCTCTGGCTTCGAAATAGATGACACAGCAACCAACACACCTATTCGCACTGAGGAGATATGTGAGCTGGCAGTGACATCATTTATTATCAAGTGCATTCTTTCTGCAGAGAAAGACTTCTATTCTCCTATAAAGAAGACATGAATTGAGTTATTAATCAAACCAACAAAGGCAAAATTACAAGCTATAATTGCGAAATGGTAATGGAAAGAAGATTGGAAACTAATTCTTCACATAACAATCATTGGGCAAAAACGAAAACTGGACATGAGAGAAGTCATGAAAATATCGGCTTAGCCCAGTTGCACCCTCATTCACCACAACAGATGGAATTAAAATTCAGCTTTAGCTGGTGCATTAAAGAAATATGCAAATGATCCAGGAACAAACGTACATAATGAATGCATGATCAGTGATACTGTGGCCATACTTCACAGTTCATCTTCCATAAACATGTGGCGAGCTGGCTGCACAGATATTCCAAAAATGCTTAGTGCCACATTGCAGATAAAAAGAACAATCAAGTAAATTTTGTAGCTGATGTGCACAGCTCCAATTCTATCAAAAATGCTAAACGTAGTCAGCGTTTCAATGATGTAGGAATAATCAATATCAAATTATCGGACAGAGACCAAAACAGCATCAAATACTCAACGCTGGATACAACATCTAGCTGGTTGGAGGGAACGAAATGTTCCTAATGGAGTGCCAGGCTAATGAGTGGTCAACCACTAAGTGCGCTGCTACTTTATCAGGAAGACAGCTTCATATGACAAGATATTAAAAAGCTTTTTAAGATGGATGGCAACACTGGAAATGCACAAGTGTGCAAAAATCTTTTTTGCTTTCAGGAAGAGGTAGATACCAGAATGATCGTACAGCATGCAAGCACTCACGGACACAGGAGCATACATATAACTGCATGTCTATAGGCTATCAATTTGTATTTCTTATATGTGATCAATAAAAACGCAAAAAGGCGTCTGGCCTTACAGTTCCTCAATTAGCATAACAATAGATAAACAATCACTTTCATAAACATGAGTTAAGTCAAACTGTCTCTCACTGACATCTGTTTTTCGGGGACACATGCGATGGTTCTTTAAGATGGTCGTACGTCGAGCACTCTCAGATAACACCACATTGTGCTCCCAAATGCTATACACTATGGTAAATCGCTTTTGTTAAACAGGCATGTGTCTTTAATGATCATTCTTTGATGTCCCATAAAGTGTCCCTTATAGACAAGTTTTACTGTTTTCTTATATAGAGTATTTGCCATACATTTCTACTTCGAAATAAGGAGAAAAATACTACAATACATACAAGCATCATCGATCTATGACTGCTCTTGTTCCTAGTATAAATCATTTGATTGGTTGATTCATTGAAGTAAGTGAGTGGCATAAATGCCCTCTTTTATATATTTTATATTCTCCTATGCATATTCCCAGTGATTGATGTGATTGATATCATAGTGGCGACCATTCTGGCTTCAAAAAGAGGTTATAAATTAAATAATTATATTTAATATTTACATGATGGATGAAAGAAGCCAGAATATGTTTAAAAAACAAGTTAACAACATATTGTAATTATTATGCATTATCTTAAGATGGAATTCCTGTTGATTATATACAAAAACTGATTTTCAGGCATTTAAATGGTGGCCATTTTGAATTCAAGATGGCTCCCATGATGGACACTTTTTGAAAGTGGCAACAAGTGATTTTGAACTCTTCTGGTGTTGTACTTTGAGGTTCAACAATAAAACTGACGTCACACAGGGTGTCCTGCTGTGTCATATGCAGCCGCCCTTCTAGTATCTTCTCTATGTTAAGTGTAAAATAACCATCCTTGGCGTTTGCATGAATTCCTAATTTTGTGATGATCAAGTCTGAATTATCCGGATACGGATCGGATCAATTTTCGGATCAATGGATATTACGAAAACTACTTGTCCAATTTTGCTTGAATTCTAACACAAGAAAGGAATTTATGGTCTAAAAGGATCTCCCGGTGTTGGCTGTAATCCGGATTTAAAAACCTGGATTCTGATCCGATCAGAATTTGATCAAATCAGAGATTTAGGGATAACTCGGAAACTAATCGTCCGATTTGGGTCGGATTTTAATACAAGTAAGAGACGCACAACACGAGGATTTCCAACCTTTCACTCTGATCCGGATAAAAAAAACCCCAGATCCGGATCGAATCAATTTTCGGATCAAATGATATCTCGAAAACTGCTTGTCCGATTTGGCTCAAATTTTAACACAAATGAATCTAGTGTGTAAGAAGATTTCCAAGTGTTGGCTCTGACATGGATAAAAAATCCAGATCCGGATCCAATCCGGATCGGATGAAATCCGGCATCTTGGGATAACTAGGAAACAAATCTCCGATTTGGCTCAGATTTTAACACAACAAAGAACCTTAACCTCGAAGAGGATTTCTAAACATTCGCTCTGAGCGGAAAAAAATCAGGATCCGTATCAGATCAATTTTCAGATCCATAAATATCTCAGAAACATTGTGGTCGAGTCGTTTTTATAAGTTTGCTTAGAATTTTAATTGGGTTCGTGTTTATTGGGGGCTGTAATTTCTCATAGCCATTTTCACTGCAACACAAACAACTAATGTCTGTAGCAATAACATATATAACCCGTTGCTACTATGCAATGTCATTTAATAAACGACTTTGTAAGTTTTCCTGAATGACTACCTAATTGAAATATAGAAATGGGTTAACAAACATAGGTGTCTGTTTTAGAATAAATGCCAATTGTTGTAAAGCTGCCTTAGCTTAATCCCCACTTTGAATACCAGCGAATAGTACAGCCGATAGTACAGCCGGAAGTATAGCCAGTGACGCGTATTGTATTTGATTTTGACTGAGAATTTATTTCAAAACACAATTCTAGTAAGCGTAGCTATAGGTCAAAAGATACAGAAATTTGTTAAGCAACTATTAAAAAAAAAATATGGATCATAATCTGATTATGATGAATGCCCCGCAACCCATGAAATTATTCCCCAAACCGCAATTGTGAGTTGTGTCCCTTGAATGAGTGAGCTTGTATTAAGAGAACAGGTATATAAATTAATTTGCATGGTTTAGAGTGTCTGGATTTTAATATCTCTCCGGGGCGGGACACCGGATCCGCCCCCACCTTTAACAGGTGCACACCTGCTCGTAGCAGCCCCACATGGTTGCCCCTACCCCGGTGGATTATCACATCGACGTAGGATGTCCCCACATAACCGCCATTCAACAACTTGTGCATAAAGAAGAATGTGCCCGGTTTGACAGTAGGGAAGGTATGCATCATGTCTCCGCATTGACTATCACATCGACATAGGATGTCCCCACATAAACGGCATTCATCAACTGGTGTATAAAGAAGGGTGTGCCCAGTTTGGCAGTACGGAAGGTATACATCATGTCCCCGCTTTGACTACGCCATCACGATAACGTGTGTAATGTGTGTGTCCCCGTTTTAGATATGTTGAACACTTTCAACATTTTACAGATTTAAGAGAATCCCAATGGCGAAGGTAATAACAGAGGCCACCTCTCATCAGATTTCTGATTATAGCTCTCTGAGCGCTATATTAAAGAAGTTCTCATTTAGAGGGGTTTGTACACAAGTTCCCATTTTACATCAAAGACGTGTGCGTGTGCGTGTGCGTGTGCGTGTGTGTGTGCGTGCGTGCGTGCGTGCGTGCGTGCGTGCGTGCGTGCGTGCGTGCGTGCGCGCGCGCGCGCGTGCGTGCGTGCGTGCGTGCGTGCGTGCGTGCGTGTGTGTGTGTGTGTGTGTGTGTGTGTGTGTGTGTGTGCTTCATCGGAGCATTTACAAACTCCCCATCCTTGTCACTTTGAATAGATTCAGGCTTTCTATCTATGCTATTCAAAAAGCTTTCTAGCGATTCCAAAACAGTTTTGGAGATTTTATGTATTAAAGGTAGAGCCCATAAATATTTCAATAACCCGCCTAAAACGTACAAGAGATAACGTGTATTATCTTTATCTTTAGCTAACATCGACATGTCGCTAAGATCAATGGGCCATAATTGGTCTACATTAGGGATCCTGATATGATCTTTAACAAACTTCACACGTTTAGGTCTGTGTAAGGAAAAACTTGGTTGGCTCGCTAACTATTCTCGAACATGTTTTCGTGATATGCTGCCATTAAAGCTCCAATGTAGCTTATTGACACTTTCGACAGCCGCAGGATGCTGAGCATTATACTATATATTTTTAGCCATATTCACCTGCACGTAATCTGAAACATACCTGCCAGTGTTAGAGTTTCTATGGTGGGTATGCACGGTTCTCTCGAAGCTGGTGAGGTGTTTTGTATTTGGTTTCACTAAGTATCGGGACCTATGAGATATATAAATATGTTATAGCTGGTTACTAAAGGCGCCCGCCGACTGGTGAATTTCTAATAGGGCTAGGGCCGTGTTACAGATGTCTTAGCGGTCACCATATTATGACGTCACTAATATGCAAATGAGCCCATGCTGCCAACATCCGCATGACTCATTACACCTCCCAATTATCGGCACAAGATCAAAGATCTAAAATGCGGTGAAGGGATGGGTGACCGTTCTGATTGGCTCAGAGAGTTATGACATTATCTCATTTGCATATTAGGCCACGCATGGCCCTTGCAAAAAATTGATAAAAATAGGCCACATACCCTGACCATATATGGGCATTTGGGCGAGGACGAATATGCAAATGAGATGACGTCATAACTCACTTAGCCAATCAGAGCAGCCGCTCATCCTGTCGCCTTTATACTCCCCAGATATTACATAATTATAGGATGGTCCTAATAGATTGAAGCAGCGATAGTCAAAGTTCTTGGGTACCAAGAAATTGAGACATCTACATCAGTTATGAGATACTTGTTGATTTCTGTGCAATTTATCCTGCATGCCATGCCCGGACACCATATTTATTGTAACTATTGAATGCACCATTATTTGAGTTTATTAATTGTACTGACTGAGATTCTCAAATAAAAAGCCCTAGCTGTCTATACAACTGGTCATTTATCAGCTATCTTGAGGTGTAAGCAGATAAGCAATAAATTTCAATACTGGTCAGTGCAAGTGTAATCAATTTCATGGGGTGTAATATGAGAAAAATGATGTCTATTTTGATAGTAATGTGTCTGAAACTTGTTATCAATGGCAGCAAAACCAGTCAATCCAATTGTTGTTAATTTGTCTGCAGGCTGTTGTGTAATCAGCAACAGTGTCACATTGGATGTGTATTCTACTCGGACTATGAAACGCTATCGAGTAATTGAACTGCGACTCACATCCCGTTGTTTCCTGGCCTCTGGGATAACAATCATGCCGTTGTCAATGTATCGTCAGATCTCATCACACAAACATCTTTTCTTGGTGTATCAAATATGAAAGCAATGTGTAGCGCCAAGCGCACCTGGGCTTAACCCATTCACGGCGAATACGGCCAAAACCAGCCTATGTAGTGGTCTTGAAGACTCCATTTGCGGGTCAAGAGATTAAAAAAGTTATACCACTGACATGACTGGCTCGATAACCGAGCCAATCATATCAGTGGTATAATTTTGAAAATAGTATTTTCTTGGCCTGAAAATGGACATCTGATAAGCACATATTTTGATTTGATTGACAGAATTTAGCTATCAAAGAGTTAACCCTTAAAATACAGCTGTTTCAATTTCAAGACAACTATGCTGGAAAGTTTTAGAATAGCCGTAGACAGCAACAACTCGCTGTCAAAGCACTTTCACAATATTCAACGGAATATTCCCTACATTATAATAAATGTGTTGTTTGTTGTCTGCGAGGATCAAACGGTTAATTGTCAGCTGTACGCAGATAATTGTTTTCCTTCTCACACCAGACGACGAAAGTACCCGCTCATAACAATGGCGTATCATTAAGTAAACGGAGCGATAATCAATGGATCTATACATAGTAATTAGATTGTACCTATATTAATACCTAGAGAGTTTCCTATCACTCTATCGAATATTTATTAAATATTTAACAGTTCCTGGTAGTGAATGTATCGAAGACTGTCTCTAAGATTAGAATTCTGAACCGGTATGTTGTTCAAGCAATTTTCTGTTGTGTACAGTTTCACTTAATGTCACTTAACTATTTCTGTTTTAATGCTAACTAATACAATCTTAACCGGTTAATACTTATAGACAAAGTTATTATGATTTAACGAAATTCCTTTGAATATTTTGAAAGTAATTTGACTGTGAGCTGGTGTAGTTACAGGTTCCATGCGAATTTGCTTCAGAATATTCAACATTATTTCTTGTATATTGGTAGTCATCTTGAAATTGAGACAGCATATGTCAAGGAATAAATGGTCAACAGATTAACTTAACCACATATTATCACTATATCATTTGGAAGCATTAAGAATTGCGAGCTGGGTAATAACGGTTTTAATGATCAACATTAATTGTGCTTCCACCAACTTCACCTGGGGGGGGGGGGGGTACGCGCTTGTCCGACATGCTGCTCCACTCCGTTTCACCGCATGTACAGGATGCGCGGGAGAGCTGGTTAGCTACAATTCTCGGGGTTACGGATCCCGTATCGCGACTCCAGAAGGTACAAAGACCAGCCTCTAGAGCCGGTGGAATGATCACATTCCAGGGGGGCCGTGCGACCATTGCCGCCGAGATTGAACCTCACGGTCTCGTCCCAACTGTTCGTGTCACCGGTATGTCGGTCCATTAACTAATTTAAAAGTCTGGACATGATGATATAATTAAGAAAATTAATACCACTATACAAACAATGCTACTCGTCTGATAGTAAATAAGCAAAATAATACAGTACATAGAGCTACTTGGTGTCCTTTCTACGTGGTATCGCCGAAGGTACCACACAGATTCGTAAATCCGCAGAGGTATCCCCGCAAGGGAGCATCGCGGCGAGGCCACCTGAATGGTTAGTATAAACCAATTATACCCTTAACACACACACAATATTATTGTTGTGAGAGGAAAGTGCCTCACGCGGGCCTCCGTTACAGGAAAATGCCTTCAACGCTGAAAAAGGGCCACTCTTTTGTTCAAACAAAAAGCTAAGTGCTGGTCAATCCTAGTGAAGCCATAATTGATGTGATGTATACTGGTTTACGTGAAGACGGGTCGGATGATTTCCAAAGAATTCATAGGTCACCGTCTTATGTATGTCCAAAGATACTGTATTGGTAGTTTCCGTTTTATTTATGCGAGCCCTGCTACATTCTAACCTACCATTTAGTTATTGGATACGCGTCCAAGCTTTGGCCGCAAATGGCAGGGATTCCTACCTATCTTTTTTTAGACACATACATCTAACTGGCGAAGATGCCCAGCTTCCAGAATGTCGCCACGCATAGCATCTTCCTCAGAAAGACAGGGTGCGTACCTGTTATGGAGGAGTAGCTCCCAAATCATATGACGATCCGGTCACCATTGCACCATAGCCACATATAGCATCACTAGGACAATCCACAGTTCACATAAGTGATTTAGAAAGTGCAATATCATTTATGGTGGGGAGTAAGAGACAGATATCCATCATCAGTGGCCTTCCCATGAGGGTGTGGTGGGGTCTAAGACCTCACCCACTCACTACAACGAGTTGGATGGAGATCTGCGTCTCGTCCGTCACCCGTGTGTTGCGGAATTAACATTTCACCTTTCGTTAGGGTTATGTTCCAGAATGCCCAGAAATGCACTGCAGGCCGGTGTTACATAATATAATTTCTTTTCCCTTGGCGGGGGAATCTAAACTAACTGGTATCTGAAGATACTGGTGAGTGTGTGTGTGTGCGTGCGTGCGTGCGTGCGTGCGTGCGTGCGTGCGTGCGTGCGTGCGTGCGTGCGTGCGTGCGTGCGTGCGTGCGTGCGTGCGTGCGTGCATTGGTGCGTGCGTGTGGTGGGGGTGGGGGAAGTGTACGTAAATCGACACTAGTTATCGCCGCTCGTAAACCCCAATAGTTTCCAAGAGTCGGATCCAGCCAACGCATCGACTGGGAGTCCAAACAATTATTAAGCCATGAGGCTGGAGGAGCGCAGAAAGAGACAATCACTCGATATTAATAAGAGGCCCTAGGGTAATTGGCCAATACTTACACAATCTAGCCGGTGTGTGGTGTTATATATCCACTACAGCCAGAAAAGAGGCGTACACAATGTGTCTCTTACGGAGAAAATGTCTCTAACTACTTTAAACCTATCCTATCGAGCTAGAATAGCCAGGTTTAGTCGGTCACATGTCAGGCTCGAGCATGGTGAGCATGATCAGTGACCTCAGTGTAAAATTGATGCTGGGGAATATAGTGATGCGGATATAATGTTGCTGTATAGTATTACCTAACGTACCGCATCCTAGAGTTTTCATATAAACAAAACATAATAACTAGGATAGCTACTTGCCATATACATAACTAACTAATACAATGCTGACAGTATATCAAGTCATAGACTTGCTTGTTAGTTGTAAGCACACGGAACTAAAGATAATATATACAATAAGAAACAGAACATATAAAAATGTGGTCGGAAAGACCGAGTAGGTACCTATTACTCATCAGCACCTTTTACGGAAATAATGAAATGCACAATAGTATAGTTACTTGAGTACCTATTGGTCATCAGTACAGTAAGAGTCCATAAGTCACGGAAATTGGTACGCTACAGTTGTATAGCGCACGATGGCACGATCCTGAATGCAGGGAAGATTTCTGCTAGCAGACTGTTGATGCGGCTCATTCTCAAGACGGTGAAGGAGAATAGTTAAAGAAAGATGTCCACTAGACAACCAGAATAACTGATATATAATCGACACAGTTTGTTGTAAAGTTTCCGTCCGGCGACAGCAGTTTGAAAGTTGCCCATTAACATGGAGGGCTATAATTGTAATTAAATATGCATGTACATTGAACTGGGTACACGGTATGGGATACGTCGCATAACTCTTGCGATGCACTGAGCAGAGTCCCACCAGACTGGTCTAAAAGTTAATTAACACATAGTTTCATACCACTTTTCAGCGTGGTCTGGAAGATCTGGCGAGTTATCCACCAAGAATCACCTCAGCTCTACATCCTGTAGAATTACATTAGGCCCGCAAGGCCCATCCGCAGGAAACTCCTCTATGAAAGTTCGGAAACGGGAGTTCTTATATTAATTTATTTTGCCCCCGGATGGCCGTCCGGGAGCGTCCAAAATTGCTATCGCGGATGTCCAAGACTGCTCACCGGCGCAGGAGATCTCAATTCCGAATGGCACTGGTGTGGTGTAGGTACCACAGTCAGTTAGCAGTTCTCCCACGCCGAAGTTCTCTCGATTCTCGTTTTCTGGCTCCTTTTATACTACTCGTGACGTCAGAGCCAGGATGCTCCAGCAACTCAGAGGGCGAGCAGTAGCCAATCAGCGTGCAGCTAGAAATGGTGACATTGCTATCACGTGAACAGCGCATTCCCCATTCATTTAATACATACACTCGAATACGCCATCAAAGCAATATCTTGAAGATAATTTAAACGAGCCTTTTAATGATAACTCGGGCATTTCGGGTCCGATTTTAAAAAGGTAAAAAGTTCTGTAATCCTCATTTCATTCCGGTCCTAATTGCTACGAAGACCGACGAGAATAGTGGGATTTGAACAAATCACCAGTACCAACTCGGTACACTATAAGCATACACTCTCTCCCAATATTGACACGTGTTGTCAGTGAAGCTCTGCCATGCGCGCATGCGCGCTGCGCATTCTTACGGACCTCGCCGTCTTACCGAAACCTCTCCTATAGGGCCTATACACGCGCACTATCTTACTTATAGGGGCGTGCTTGGAATGTACCCGGGGCAGTCGTCCCGTACCCAGCTTTGCTGTCCGGTCGATCCGTGCAACATAATCAATGGCTCGTAGAGGCAGCTACTGTATCGTTTGATTTACAACTTAGTCGTGTCATTTGAAATATTCCGGATAATTGAATTCAGCCTCAACATTGCAGTGTCCAGACGGTTGTTGTGCTTTAAAAATGACACAATGAGGATCTCAAACAAGGTGATATTTCGTATCAGAATTATTACGTGATGTTTATAAGATCTCCGTTGGAACGAAATTGAGTGAATTCCAAATGTAATCTTACTAAACATGTATGAAAATATTGAGAGCAAAGAGAAACAAGTTTGAGATTCTATTTATCACATATGATTTTAGGCATATGTATAATCTTCATGTTGAGTCTGGATCTTTTCCTAGCATTTCACGTTGTACTTGTATCTCTGTAGCGTTTCGGTACTGTGAGTTCCTAGCATTTCACATTATATTTGTATCTCTGTAGCGTTTCAGTACTGCGAGTTCCTAGCATTTCACATTATACTTGTATCTCTGTAGTGTTTCAGTACTGCGAGTTCCTATCATTTCACATTATACATGTATCTCTGTAGTGTTTCAGTACCGTGAGTTCTGACAAATGCGCACCAAAATACATTGGCAAACACAGTATCTTATTACATCGAAATTGAAATTATTCCTAGCTGATCTTTCCGAGTTTGTCACTAAAATGTATCAACATATTTCATTCTACAACATTTTAGCAACAATAAGATATGGTCTGAGCGAAAACGGGAAGATACTTGCCACGGAGCTCACCAGGGTTCGTCCTGCGACCTGACGGACGTAAGAGAAGGTAAGGTCAAACAACTTGCATTGCTTCGTTATAGCTGCTAGTCAAGAACGATTTCGTCTACGGACACCCTGAACTGGGTTACATGGAATAGGGTGCTAACGACGTGCGTCACTATCTCAGACAACAAATAGTACTTGATTCTACACTAGTCGAGAAAAGCTGGCATGTAATGGTTTAGTGAATGTTATGTAATGAAGGATAGAACTAACCTGCTTATGTGATGAAAGCAATGTTTATTAGATGCTTTCTCTATCGAGCGCCAGGTGATGCGTCACGCAGACAAGTGTTCTTGTAATGCAGACATGTTAGTTGTCACGAAGACATGTGCTCCTCTAATGTAAATACGTTAGACGTCACGAAAACAGCTTTTATGAACGTAATAGGTGGCCACAAAAATGTGTTCTTGTAGGCATGTAATAGGTTGACGCGAAAACATGCCTTCTTTTAGGCGCATAATAGGTGGGGAGGAAAACATGCCTTCTTATAGGCACGTTACAGGTGGCCACGAAAACATGTGTTCTTATAGGCACGTTAGAGGTGGCCACGAAAACATGTGTTCTTGTGGACGCACTACATATGGTCACGAAAACAGGCATTCTTGTAGGAGCGTAATAGGTGGCCACGAATACAGGTGCTCTTGTAGGCACGTTACAGGTGATCACTAAAAGGTTGCTCTCGTAGGTGCGCTGAAGGTGGCCACGAAACCAGTTTTCTTGTAGGCGCGCTGCAGATGACTAAGAAAACAATGTTCTAGTGGACACGGTACAGTTGACCAAGAAAACAGCGTTCTAGTAAGTATCTTACAGGTGGTCACGAAGATGGGTACATTTGTGGGCACATTAATTACAGTTGGTAACGAAGACAGGTGATGTTGAATTGGAGTAGGCCTATTATATATATGCATGTTTATGCGCTGAAAATAATGGTTACTTAATTCTGTCATAGATATAAATAATCCCTTACCATGGCTACATACATAACCGTCTGCCTGCTGAGTTTTTACAGACGACATATGCCAGGGGTCATATCTATGGTCCTACTAAATATTTTTAAAACAATTTGGCTGAAACTTGTTGGTAGTCTAGCCACCAACAACTTTCAGTCAAATTGTTTTCAAAATATTAAGCATGTCCAGGGTTATTGCCCACTGAAATCATTGCCTGGTGGCTTACAGCAGTCAGATAGTTAACCTGAAAATCTTGGATCTTATCTGCCAGGAAGCGAGTTAATAAATTGAAATTATCTGTTCATATTCAACCGTGACCGTGTGTTTTTAGTGTTTTTCTATTTTAAATACTGGCATTTCACTGTTGAGAAAGTATAACAATATTGCCGTTATTTTAAGATTCTGAAGAACGGAATTCCAGTACCTAAAACCCCCAATAAAATAAGCAGGATTTTGTGGTCGAAAGGTAAGGTGGCGCGATGAGTATATTTGTTTGTCTTGCATAATTACAGAAGTGCGCGGTAGAACCCATACCAACAATAATATACCTGAATATCTCAAGAAGTGATATGGAGCATGCAACCAACGACACCACGCCAGAATACTTTGTGGAGCTAGAAATCTCCATTAATCTATGGCGAGTTATGGGAATCACGATGGTGGTAATGGGAACGGTGGGGAATCTTCTCTCGGTAATGGTCTTGTTACAAACGAACATGTGGAAGATGGCCAGTTCACATTACTTGGTCGTTCTGGCTTTTGCCGATCTCGGTGTGCTATACAATGGCCCGCTTGTTGAATGGACTCGCGTGACTTTTAATTTAAATTTAAAAACAATAACTGAACAGTCCTGCAAGATCAACAGCTTCTGTGCCTTTTTCATCACCGATTTTGCGGTTTGGGTTATCGTTGGCATGACAATAGAACGGTTTGTTTTTATCTGTTTCCCGCTTAAGTCAAAACTTCTATCGGCGCGACGAAATGGCTACATTTTCATGGGTACCATTTTCGTGGTTCTGTTTCTTCTAAATCTTCACTATCTAATAGGACATGGACCTTATTGTGAGATGCGATCAGAAAGCTATACATATTTCATGGCTCACGAATGGACAAAAATAGACATAGCCGTCTTTTGTGGTATCCCTTTCACCGTAATCATCATGTGTAACTTAGGTATCGCTCTTATAGTAGTAAATTCTAAACGCAAAGGCAAGCTTTCTACATCCATGACTGAAGAACAGGAGCACAAACGACTCTCTCAAACCAAACAGATGACGGCCATACTTCTCACAATCAATACCATGCTCTTGGTGTCCACCGCTCCCGTAACACTATATGATGCTTTCCATCACTTAGCTCTATCCGAGGACACAAACGCCAGAGACCATGCTGTTTATGAGCTGGGTAGAAGTGTTGTGGAACTGCTTATGTATATGTCTAACTGCTCTAATTTTCTTCTCTACTGCGTCAGTGCACCACAATTCCGAGCAGAGCTTGCAAAGATATTTCGTAAAACCAGATTAACCTCTAAAAGTTTTAGTAAAGTGATCTACCGCTTAAGTATATGACGTCATAATCAAACACGGCACACGTTTGCTGACGTCACAATCAAAATGATATAGATCCATCACAAAAGTCGAAAAGTTGCCAAAACAGTGTATTTCAATTTACTAAACATTTTGGTGAATATTTTGAAAGTACACGTGATTTAACCGGGCGTTGTTTGATGCCATATGCAGCGATAACATCCAGTCATACTCGTTTCAATCTATCCAACAGATTAACTGTATAGTTACATTAACTGTATAGTTACCTTGTAATTTAGATTTTTGAATTCATGTTTCAAAGTTTCAAATCGATTCTGACGCGCGTGCAAGGTAGAGTAAGTTTTGCTAGAAATGGGCGGGGGACATCTAGAAATGGGCGGGGCATAGGTAGACATGGAACCCTCTATATTATATAGGCATATACCTTTCACGTCACGATCGTATGGCGTCTAATAATCTAATACATGTAATAGAATACGGTAAATTGTACTTTGTTCTGCTGTCGTAGCCTACTGGTGGGCCACAACTCCCATTAAGTTACCTAGTTAGTTTTACTTTGGAAAATGCACTAGTTAGTTAAACATTAATTATTGGTAGCTATTTAGTGAATTTAGTAGATAAAATCTCTCATATATTAATGTGCATTTAAACATTCTCGAGTCGTTGATCAAGCATTATAATGAATACACTGATGGTCAGTATACGCTGTCGACGTTTAAAACAATATTGTTAATTGTTAACCTTTTATTGCCAAGCATAGTGAATATAATCATACCGACGTCACAATAATCCATAGGAAAATATTCAGCTATTAAAATCAGCTTTCGAAAGGCCATACAGACACAGTGGAGAATCAGATATGCAAACCTCCTCTGAGCGAGATATATACCAGCTCCATGAGAAAAAGCAATGTGATATGTCAGACAATTTGATTAAAATATAGACAAATCTATTAGTAGTTTAGAAAGGACAATTAAAACTAAAACAGCACACGGCATCATAAATAACCAGCAGATACGACTTCACGTACATAATGAATTGCCAATTCCTCATGTACATAAAGACGCATCGGCGTGCGTAACACTCCACCCCAGATAGCCAGCCCCACCGCCGGCCGGCCATCAGACCCTCATTAGGTCCCTTACGGCACCCAGGTCTCCATGCATACATAACACTCCACTTCAGGTGGCCGACCCCGCAGACCAGCCGGTCACCCTCACCTGCACGGCCTCCCATCGGCACCGACAGCCCGTAGCTCAGTGCCACCTGCCAACCCACTGCAATTGTGTCAGCGAACTGCCAGTACTATATCGCAGAGAAGATGCAGCAAAACGGTTTCTGGACCAGCTTGTACAGGAAGAGGAGAAGGTAAAGGCTGTCCTCGCCCACCCCCTGACTAATGGAGATGACCAGGGAGGACTGGCAAGCTGATAAAAGTTGCGGTACACTGGCATGCATGTGACGGAGCCCTATCTTGTGACGGAGTCCAGAGAGACAGCGTCCGGGATCACTGCCACATCACTAGATTCTACCGGGGAGAAGTACACAGTGACTGTAATCTCCAGCTGTGGCTGAGCCCGAAGACCACCACCATCTCAGTCATGTTCCACAACTTGCGGGGATATGATTCCCACTTGATCTTACAGGCCATATCCCAAACACTGGGACCGATCCAGTGTATCTACAACAGCATGCAGAAGTACATTTCCTTCAGCCTCCCCAGCCTCCAGTTCATTGATTCATAGTTCAAAGGAACTCCTGGCTCGGATACTATACAAGATCAGACCAAGAATCCTGTTATACTAGCTCTCTCGGAGGCTATAGTTGATTCCAAAGATCTACTAACAGTGGGGAAGTGGGCCGTCATATTCGATCACAAGAGGGGGTCAGTGCCGCCGTGACCGAGAGCCACGAGGCCGTACATGCCACAGGTGAGCAGGAGGGGCATGCCGAGTGTCAGAAGGAAGTCATTCAGCACATCTTCAATAAAAAAAATGGCAGCACAGGATAGAGAGGAATTTGACAGCATTTCTATCATTCATCAAGAACTACCAGGACTACCTCATCAGACCCACTTGCAAGTCAGATGCAAGAAAATTGTGGCTCAAGTAGATCTTTGATGAGAGGTACGAGAATAAGAGGGTTATGGAATCTGATCCTCAAAGGATAGAGTTTAGTGAACAACTTCCTCGTCCTCAAGGTCCTGACGAAGTTACTCAAGCTTCCAACGAAGTTCCTCAGGCTTCTGTCGAAGTTCATCAAGCTTTTGAAGGAGTTTCCTCATGTTTCTGACGATTCCGAAGTGACTCCTCGAGGATGAATAAGAAATTCGGTTGCCACATCAGTCCCTGAGACGAGCTGGGGCACGTGGTAGGGCCACACTGATATAGCTCTGAAGGCCAGCCCCTGAGGTGAACCAGTGGCCACCCAGTGGCTATGGCAGCGAGGCATACTGTCTACCATGCCAGACATGTAATTCTGACTGACACCTGAGTTTCCTGGCTGGCTTCACCTTGCAGCTGAAATTTTCTGACATGTCCAATGACAGTTTGAAGTGTGATAGGTCCCCAGTTTCCTTGTTACTGAATATGAAATGGTATAGATCCGTGGCCTTCAGTGCATGGCTTCCTGGTCTCCTTGAGGCTCAAGCTGTCATATATTGTCTTGAGCAGGATATGACCACTCTTCGAGCTAAAATAAAGAAACCTCGCATTATGGCAGTTATGCGGAGATCTCACTGAGGCATGTGGTCGTCTTCTGGTCCATTGCAGGGCCATGGACAACGAGGACAAGTTGGTCGGTCAGTCGAGCTGTGAGCAACCTCTCCATTAATGCCTTCAGATTCTGTGTCTGCGATTATGCCCTTATACCATTGACCATTGCTGTCAACCACCTCAGCAGTGCAGTCGGACACCGGGAGTAAATCTTGAGGCTGTAGATCTTCTGCCAGCAGGGTGCCTAGTAAGATATTTTCCCCATGCACCGAAGAGACGATGATCATCATCACCAGCCCAGCTGTAGGTGGTCTACTTCTGTATGGTACTGACATGTTACTGGAAGATATTTAGCACTTGTTCGGAGGTAGCTTCATCTATATTTGGGAGATTAAATCGGAGAACTTTCTGTATGAGCTCTTTCACCTGTACCGTGAGGAGATGAAGGATGTAGTAGAGGCCTCGAGCATGAAATCCAACAACAGCTAAGAAGGTATCGTAGAGGACCCGTGTCAGCTGCGTGGACCGCAGAGTCCAGGACATCGAGTATCCATATGAGTAACGCACGGGCAGCCATGTCTATTAAGAGGTCTTAAATGGAAGTCCAAAGAACCTTGACTTCTTCACCTCGGGTAGTTGGGAGCTGGACGTAGCATCCTTTGCTTGGTCGATTATGATATGACTCAAGCCTAGGGTGCCTACCTTGATATTCTTTCCATCCTGTTGGAATGAGCTCCGTGGTGTGAACAGGTCCTTAACGAGGTTCTGTGCATAGGATTCAGCCATCACTTTCATGACACCGACTTCATCAACCCCTAGCATGCCATACATCACCTCCCTGTCCTTGATGCCAATTCCCATGTACAGATGCATGGCCTTGTTGATGGTCGATTGATCTAGCGTATCAGTGTTTACAACTAGGTCTCTGGCTGGATGGCAGAAAATGCCTGTGCCTCTGAACTGTCCAGTCATTGCCTGTGTGTGCTGGTAGGCATACCAAGCTAGTCCAGGTAATATCCCTCATAGCCACGACACCCGCTCCAAAATACTCTATAGTGGGACAGTGAAGAGGACTTTCTAGCGGATCTGCTAGTGGAGAAGGCTGGTGAGGAGCACATGAATAGCTAGGCCTACACCACTCATGGGGCTATCCTCCTAATGCCATTGTTCTGCTGTCATTGTGACACCCCGCAGCATTGACCACATACTCGCCGATGGTGGCGTAGCCCTGGCTTGTGGTGGCCTGGATGTTGGCTGTGCTACAGAACTACGTGCGGGCGAGTTGATGTCTGTGTTGAAGTGGACACCGGGGGAATTCACCTCGACTATCATGTTGTTATAGCTCCTGGCCACCACGTCCTCCGCATTCACGATCAGTTTGCTCGGTATCAGTCAAAGGTGTGGAGATATGGCTAAGTTGAGCTGCCGCCGAGCCTGTTGTAAGGCAACCTGAAACTTGGCAATGATGCTACTGGGATCCGCAATGATGATTATATTCTCGACGAGGCTGCTGACCATGGACTGTACCTCCTTTCCACCACCCCATCGAGTCCACAGCTTATGCTGGGCGGTAACGAGGCAGTAGCACAATGCCTCCAATGACTTGTTGATTCAAACAATTCAAACAGTTGTGTATGGGACGAAATACTTCCACGCATATGGGTGGCCCTGCCTGATGCTGATGATGTGCATATTCTGTACCAGTGGTCCGGGCCCCAAATCTGGGCCGAATGAGAATGTTCCAGTCTTCCATCGGCTGATTGTTCATGGTGATTGATAGGGGAAGTCTGATTAGTCTCTACTCTGGTCACCATACATAATACCCAGACCGCTGTCGTCTCCACATTGGAAATGGTGGTCCAAGTGGGTGTTGAACTCTCGCTGGAGTCTACCGGCCACTGAGAGGCTGTAACTATTGATCTGTGCGTCGAAATCATTCATATCAGACAGGCTTACACCCAGCTCATGGAGGATTTGCCCCATTGTATAGTACACGTGAAACCTGAGACAGCTGACAACGAGCACAGCTTCAGCGGTGCCGGAATAGGAATAAAACAAGCCAACTCTGACTGCGCATCCTGCTGCAGACACAAAACAGTGAAATTCAGCTGTTGGTTCCAGAATGAGAGGGTTGGACCGACCAGCCAGGTGTGGGCTGCTTCTGCCTTTGATGGTGATCAGGTTGGTCAGGAGTCGTGGATTGATAGTAAAGCTGGTGCGGGACCACCCATCGACTATGATGGTGATCAGTGTTACGTCTGCTGGCCATCCAAGGGGCTACCCAAAAGGGGCAATTGGCTCTGAACGATTGTTGTGAGGTTCCCTGGGAAAGATATTTATGCTAGTCACCTTAAAGCTGCTGTGTATGAAGCAGACTACTTAACACCATATAGTCCCACTGTGCGACGCTGTTGCATCATCTAGTTTTTAAGCGCATCCATGTCAACACGTCCGCTGGAGCCCTTGTCAAATTGTATGCTCCATTTAATTTTTTCAGTGTGATACAGGGTTTTGAGCTTTAGATCATGGCCGTACTCTTCATCACTGACCTGTCCATCTTCCAAAGCTTTACTTACTGATACGTTAATAGCTCGCAAAGTACTCTGGGTTATTGTTACATACTGGTCATATTTTCCGAGATCCCTAGTGATCTGGCGCTGTCCAACCGCCAGGGCTGTGGCCACCACAGTGGCAGCAAGGGCCACTCCACCCAGTTGCTATACCAACTATCACAGCCACCCCCGTAGCAATGGTGGCGATGGCTACACACACACACACACACACACACACACACACACACACACACACACGAGCTCCAATCACACTGGCGACACTTGCTGAGAAGGCGAGACCGGTGTAAGCCATTTTATAGCACCTGCACAGTATGCTGTACCTTTCAACCTCGAGGCACATATTCTACATGATGGTATCAATCTGCTGTAGTCGCCAACCGTGGACTGTACCACCCTGACCAGTTGCCGGGCGGGATATAGTTCAGGTTGCTTTCGCCACTCTGATTTAACAGACATGGCATAGATTAAGACTTAAACCGGGTCGATCTCCTGTAGGCTCTGCCGATGAGACATCATGGGATTCAGTGTGAAAAGGACAGTGAACCATTTCAGCTTTGCTGTCTGATGACATACCTCGCTTAGCCACCAGTCTTCCAGAATTGTCTCCGGTGCCTGTAGCTTTCAGAGTCATGAAAGCTGGAACGTCACCTTGTTCTCCCGACAGTATGCCCAACGTTGTTCTGCTTTCTGACATAAGCACTCCTTCACCATCTTCTTTTCCCACCGTAAAACATCTACTTGCTCATCATCTGTGAGGTCTTGCTCAGACTCATCATGCGTGCATAGCTCTCCTGTGGTCTGCTCCAGCAGCCTCTCTCATTCTTGAGCCATGTTATATTCCCCTCGTCTCCTTACCATGCTGGCGTTATCTTGATACCAGCATTGCTGCTGTAGTCGCTCACCTTTTTGTCGGCAGATCTGTGACTGTAAGGTTCCCTGGTCATTTAGCGCCATAATGATGGTAAGACTGTCCTCTATCAACATGGACAGCATCTCGGCAAAGGTCAGATATGCCTGGTATGCTATTATGCTGACTGATAGGCGTATATTATTGTTCTATCACGTCTAGACACACTTCTGCCAGTGAGCTGTGATAGGCACTGCCTGGGGTGGATGTAAGGCATTGTCATGTATGTAGGTGGTGGGGTGCTGATCCACCTCGAAGAGGACTCTTTCTAGACTGTACTGTACCACCATCTACCTACTAGAGATGGCCTGATCACGTTCTCTCCAGCCTGACGTAAAAGCCTGACAATTGTCATGACTATATGCTTCGTTTAAACATAGGATGGAACCAATATTTGCTCACTCAACAGGTCTTACTGACTTAGTGGAAATGTTCGATGTTGATGCTGCCAATGTTAAAGAAAGTAACGGCAAGTCATTCGACCTACAGTATGGGGGCAGACTCGAACAAGTTCTCGCTCCATCCCATCGGTGGTGATGGCGTAGAACTGCTGACTGATTTGAAAGATGTCTCGAAGGCACATCTGGGTCGAGACAGGGATGGCGACACGATCCTGATTTGCTATGTCCCGAAGTCAAAGTTCATCCTCGAGCCCCTGATTGAGGTGTCGGACGAATGCAGCAGACATTAACACCTTGGATGCTGACCTTGGCTTTCATCTGGTCGAGCCAACTACGAACCATGCCCCACCAATAAGACATGAGGGTGTACTGTTGACCTTGGAAACGAATCTGCAAATCATGTTCGAGAAGGACGAAGTGTGGTATCACGCTGGCCCTGGATGTGGGTGGTTGCCACTATATAGACCCCCATCAGTCATTGATCTGGAGGTCACATCACTCTCTACTGTTGCGAAGTCTGGCATGGTCCGAAAGGTTTATAACCGTGGCTCATCTTTCCTAAAAATACATATGGCAGGATTAAACATAGTTGGGGTGGACCATAGGGTTGGGGTCACTGGAGGAAGGCTCCTGCTGCATTTCCCCTTTGATGTGCCAGAAGAAGCTGTTATATTCAAGAGGGGCATCTTGCGGATAGAAGGTGTGTCACACTCCTTGAAGGCGAAGGCCTCGGCGAAGCTACGCGAGCGTGTTGGACTCACCAGTCCGCGGACAACCCATATTGTGATAGGACTGCGTATTCTAGCTGATGGTAAAATGAAGCAATTAACACCCGCTCCTGATGGGATGAAAATCGGCATCGAGGTCTATGGCAGCAACAGCGCAGCGCCCAGTCAAATTAGTTTCAAAATATTAAACAGCACCTTTATTAAATAGTAAAGCCATACAATTCGCTTTGCCCGTGTTGGGATCGATTGATTCCTGCACTCGCTGAATCTCTATTTCCAGAAAACTATTGCAACAACAGCGCCCAGTCAAATTAGTTTCAAAATATTCAACAGTACCTTTATTAAATTGTAACTAGATTGCCCGGTCGAGGACGTGTCATCGCACATCCCTACGTTCACCAATTTGCCTTGACCCCCACCTCAACCCGCCCATGGGGATGGAACCGAATGAAAATCTCATGCATCTTGCACTCCAAAATCATATGCGTAACTCACCTACCTAATTTGGTGGAGTTCCGACTATCGATTTCAGAAGAGTTGCATTAAAATTAATTTCTTGACCTTTTAACCCCTTCCCCACCCCTAGGGGCGGAGCCTAACATAGATGTTGTCATGCAAACGAAAATTATATCTGTGACCCTCACACCAAATTTGTTTGAAATCCAGACCACGATTTCGGATGAGATAGTGTGGTAGTCAGTTTTATGATATTTTACCTTTTGATCCCGTCATCTGATCCCAAGTGGGCGGAGGCAAATCAGAATGTCATCTTGCAAAGCGCAATCATACGGGTAGACCACATACCGAATTTGGTTAAATTCCACTCAACGGT
The DNA here is from genome assembly GCA_034401795.1 of Chaetoderma sp. LZ-2023a. Lineage (NCBI taxonomy): Eukaryota > Metazoa > Mollusca > Caudofoveata > Chaetodermatida > Chaetodermatidae > Chaetoderma > Chaetoderma sp. LZ-2023a. The sequence goes on from CM067374.1 coordinate 9,914,454, forward strand.
TGGTGAGGAGATAGTGTGATGGGATGTTTTTAGGATATTTGGACTTATGACCCCGCCCCCTGACCTCCAGGGATGGAACCAAATCTAAATGTCATCTTGCAAAGTGCAATCATATGGGTAAGTGACATACTAAATTTGGCTGAATTCCACTCAACGGTTTGTGAGGAGATAGCGTGATGGACAGTTTTAAGGATATTTGCGCTTTTGATCCAGCCCCTGACTCCCAGGGGCTGAGCCAAATATAAATATCGTATTTCAAAGCGAAATAATATGGGTAACCCACATGCCAAATTTGGTTGAATTCCGCCCAGCGGTTTCGGAGGAGATGCGTGATGGACGGACGGACAGACAAGCGGACGTACGGACGGACGGACAGATGGACGGAGGCGATTACAATATCCCCGACTTTTTTTCAAAACGTGAGGATAAAGACATACAATTTGTGAACCCTGATGGACTATTAAGCGTTTAAGACGGAATAAATCGAGTCATTCTTGACGTAATTGATTATGACGTCGGTCTGCATGTGACGTTGTTGATTATGACGTCATATGATTGATGGCAAAGCTGAACATTTTGCTCTTCCTCCATTCTTCCTCGCCATGCTTCGGGAATGCATTTATCACTAACGTCGTCTGTATCTGTTAGAGATATCAAACTTTGTACACTACACATTCACTCATACTCTTAGCTTGCCGTCTGTTTTATAGTTGGCAGTAGCTCATCGCCAATGCATCCGCCTTGGTGCAACATGTCCATGATCTGTGATCATTTAACTGTGTCGAAAGGCCCTGACATGTCACTGCAGGTATTTTGAAAATCGTATCGCTTGCATATAACCACTGGCAAGTAATCGCTGTGTCCATACAATGTCTACTGTGTTGTGTTCTTATTTAACCCCTCTTGATTACCATATAATCTTCAAATTGGACAAAATGCCATCTGCATTTGTAGAACAAGAGTGTTTTTGAAAATTTCGCACTGGAATGACTGGATCGATAACCGAGCCGGTCATTCTAGTACGAAATTAAAAAAATGTCTTCTCTTGGCCTGCAAATGAACACTGGCTTAGCAAAAACTCGAATTTTCTTGATCATTGCCATTTTGATGGTCAAGCCGCTCAAACCAGTTTCCGCAAGAAGAAAACGCTTGCAAGAAAAGAAAACGCAATTTTTTTTGTAAATGTCATTGGTAACATTACAAAAATAGTCTTTCTTGGCCTGTACACATTATAATTTTCTTGAAAAATCTTGACCGTTAAAGAGTTATTGAGTCTCATTTTGAGGGCATTGAGGCGCTGTTGACACATGGTGGGTTAAAGCCGCCCTGATACAGGCCACTGAAACAGTAAATCTATTCTCAGATGCGGCACAAGTAAGAGGATCGTCCAGAATCACTTCAGCTTATCTGTATAGTTTTCCGAACATTGCGATTCAGAGAGTGCAACGATCGATCAATACCAACACTCGCAAAGCGCGCGCGGAGCTTAGCCAGAGATGGGCATGGCATAGCTAAAACTGGATTCCTCCATAGCTTGGCAGCTCCAAAGGTTGTTCTAGATATACTTGATGTCTGCCACCACAAACAGCTCCACACTATTATCTAACGTCGCTGGCCGGACAGCATAATCTACAATGACGCACTAAACACTATGTGCAATACTGTTCCACAGTGACTGAAAGCGACCCAACAAAGATTGTCTATGTTTGGCCATGTCCTGAAAATGCGATCAGACACCCATGCACATAGATCATTGCAATTAGTGGTACCAGGCACCAGAACATATACAGCTTCTTAGAAGATGTAACGCATCACTGGCTAAATATGAGAGAGAGAGAGAGAGAGAGAGAGAGAGAGAGAGAGAGAGAGAGAGAGAGAGAGAGAGAGAGAGAGAGAGAGAGAGAGAGAGGGAGGGAGGGAGGGAGGGAGGGAGGGAGGGAGGGAGGGAGGGAGGGAGGAGGGAGGGAGCGAGCGAGCGAGCGAGGGAGGGAGAGAGAGAGAGAGAGAGAGAGAGAGAAGAGAGAGAGAGAGAGAGAGAGAGAGAGAGAGATAGAGAGAGAGAGAGAGAGAGAGAGAGAGAGAGAGAGAGAGAGAGAGGGAGAGAGAGACTAGAATGGACATTATTTATCATAACTCAAGGGAGAGTCTCGTGTGGGTGTAGTGCTCATAGTTCAGGTACCCATCAGCATTCAGCAAAGATATTGGATTCACAAGGCGTATCGTGTCATCCATGGGTCCGAAAAGGCGATTTATATGATAATAGTTTCGTGACCCGTTTTTGACAGTCCATTGTGTAGCTGTCTATGCATGTTGACAGAAAATGTATCAAGACCAACTGATAATAACTATCTAAATATTTATCGTGAAAACAGTATTATATCAATAGATCAATCAATTGGAATGAATGGTATTTTATTTGTGAAATGTGGCAGCATATGTTATTTTCTTTCAATCCATCTTAAAGACATCTATCTATGATGGTTTTCAAACAAAGAGCAATCTTCATATCTATTTTACAATGAACTATGACAATTGCTGAACTATTTGTTCACGCTAATATCACGGCCTGTGATCAATTCATTTGCCATATTAATGCATGGTGCCTGATATTCAGACAAACTATATACACATATATACCACGAGGACAAGAAACACTAGCATCCTCATATGCACATGGATAGTATGTATTATAATTCTGAGCGCACACGCTGACTAACAGTTTGCTTATACGTATGGACTCATTTCTCTAATAGGTGGATTATTTCCCTAGTTAAGATGATGATGGTACTGTGGGCACAATATTTGGTGCTTACTTCTTCGCACCAATATGTGTGGCCTGTCGTAGGATTGTGCTGCGAAGTAATTCGCTAGACCGGGTCGAATCCAATAAATTGATAATCGATACATGAATTTAAAAGAAACTCAAGTTCAAGTTCACCTTTTATTCACTCAGGCCTTATAAATGCATATGAGGTATACATCAGAACATCTCATCCTGATAGTACATTAATACATCGATATCTTTATTATTATTATTATTATTATTATTATTATTATTATTATTATTATTATTATTATTATTATTATTATTATTATTATAATTATTATTTAGATGCATACAGTTATGCCTATCTCAGGTTTCATAATCAGTGTTGTATGTGCTGCGTTGAGAGGTATGTCATTCTACCTTTATGCTATGTATTATGTTGATTCTAGCTTTTTAGGTGGGGTAGGATGCATACTGTAGCCTCCGGGCGTGCGCACTGGTCCGTCGGACGTTTCCGTTCCATGGCACCGCAGGTGCGCAGCGCGGTGGGGGCAGGATAGCTGGTTAGCCGCAGATCTCAGGGTTGCAGAGCCAGTGTTGCACATTGCCGGATCGTACAGAAACCGACTTCGACCATCGCCGCCAAAGTTGAACCTCACTGTTTCCTCCACGCTGTTGGTGTCACCGGTGTGACGGTTCCACGGCTCCATTTTACGGCTGGGAAATAATATTAAATATACATACAATAATTAATGTGGTAACGGTCAAACAATCGTACTCATTTGCTGCTACCTGGGAGGAGGTCTAGTACATGGGGCCGGGTCGACCACTCATAATCGTGGTTCTCGCCAGAGGTACCGCAAAGAGTGAGCTTCATTAGGTATCCCCGTGAAGGAGGGTCGTAGCGCGGCTACTTAGCCAGTTTAATATAAACCAAATTAACCCCTACGGAACATTATTTTGTTGCGAAAGGAAAGTGCCTCGCGCGAGCCTCCGTCACAGGAAAATGCCTCCAACGCCGAAGTGGAGGAAGAGAGATGGCACAAAGGACCACTCTCTTGTTAAAACCAAATTATGTAAACAAGTCGGTATCGAGTAGGATTTTGCCACTGAAAGGAAATTCGATAATGGATTGATTCAAGTACGACAGCACCCATCATGGTCATCCACGCTCTAAAGTAACTCTGTCCCGTTCTAAAAAGGACTCAACCATTACAGAGTGAAATACATCATGTCCGATAAAGTTGACACCACAAGCACTACAGTGTCCCGTCCCCAACTGCAATACAAACTTTCACACTTCACGACAGTGCAAGATTCATCAAGATAAGCAGCCACGCGTATCAATCAAATTCACCAACATAACGGAGACACAGACACTCAGGATGACTGTTTCACAATCTCCATATGACGGTATTGTAAATTGTAAACTGTGGCATGCACTTTCCGAGCTATAACGTACTAATTAAGTTTGGACTAGGTAGGATGGGACTAGTCCTACCCATAGAGGAGGATGCTTGGTAGTCCGCCCACCCGGAAAATACAGTCCGGCTTGACGGAGTCAGTAGACTTGGAGTCCACAAAACATGAATCTGTTTAAATAAAACAATAAATTACCATCAGCTATACTGTCCTAATTTTGATTAAGAACACGACTGTTCTACCGCGTATATAAATCATTAGCACGCCGGCTGATGGAGCAGCATCAAAACTTAGACAGTATAACACCGTAGAGAATTTCAAATGTTCTCTTACCTACAAATTCCAGCCGACAATCAACACGAGCTGGAATATAAACACCATACACAGGAGGAGGCGCATGTTCAAGATCACGCTCATAAAAGGGAAGCTGTTCTAAGGAACAGAGGAGTGAAAACATGTTTCTATTTTTCGCATCAAATACGTACAGTCAACAGCATAAATCTCCACATATATATGTATAAATTGACTAAGTTTCCAATCAACCACGTGCTTTAAAAAAACAAGAATCCTGTGATCATCACTTCTATTTTCTGGTAAATTGGATCAAAGGCTATAAACAAAAGAACCGCTCTCCCACGACGCTACCACAACATGATGGAGGAGGTGAGAGGTGGTGAGTCAGGGTCACGGCCAGTGATGACATCATGCTCTCCCACACCCCATAGGGCGTTCCAGCCTGAAATTCAAACAGGCGAGTTTATAAGCATCCAACTTGAAAAACTGCATCACACTAATTAAAAGGTGAGCATCCACAGGAATAAATAGTTCCAGATTTTAACGTTGATCGGAGACCTGATTTTCCGCTGAGTGGGAATGAAAGTGGCAATCCTACCTTCTTATATATATATTTACCTTCTTTTTACAAAGAGAATATATAATCATCGGATTCCAGGAGAACTAAAGTTAAATAAACCCATAGATGGAGTGACCGAGTCACTCTGAATCTTTCAGGCGTGGTCCTCCACCCTCCAGTGACGTCACCAAAAGTATGAAAGGAGGAAAGCGCTCACTGAAACTTCATCTTCCCTCCCTTCAAACTCGACACCAGGGAAGATCAGGCCTTAGGCCATTTTCGTGTCACAAACCAAATTCTGCTGTTCTTATTATTATTATTAGTTTCATGTTATAATTGGCCAGGAAAGTATTGTGTAGAGTTAGGAGAGTTAGGAAAAGTTTAGTTAGGTGCATGCAGTTCCACATGTAACAGTCATGCGGGAGTGGTCCATCGCTATTTTTATGTGCTAAAATATAGAAACTAATTCTCAATTTCGTAGACAAATACAGCTAAGCACATTATAACATACGATTATACATACATACATACATACATACATACATACATACATACATACATACATACATACATACATACATACATACATACATACATACATACATACATACATACAGAAACAATATATTTAGTACAATTATTATCATTACCCACGCCGTCGAATGTCTTAACCCTTTAGTGACTAAATTTGTCAGGAAAACCTCGATTAGGTCTATCTATTGTGAAATGTCCGTTTCCAGAACAAGACAATGCCATTCTTGGAAATTTACCACCGGAAAGACTGGCTCGATTATCGCGCCTGTCATTCCTGTCATAAATTTTCAAAAATAGTCCTCTGGACTGTAAATGGTCATTTCTCTAACCGATTTTATGGACTTGTTTCTAGGCTTGTGCATTTATGGGTCAAAGCGATTTATTGGCGATATGTGAAATGGTCATTTGCTGGTCCGGAGGAGTGTTTACGACAATTTGACACAGGAATGATTGACTCGGTTACCGAGCCAGTCATTCCAGTGCTCCGTTGTCGGAAACACTCCTCTCCTAGGCCGCCAATGTCCTTTCATTGTATGTTTAAGGTTCTCTTTTCTTTCTTTTTTTTTCTTTTTTATTCTTTCTTTTTTTTTAAATATATTTTTATTGTAATAAATGTATTTAGAGAAAAGGATCTCGTGGCATGCTCGTTTAACATACAAATATCCTTTTCAAATAGAAATATTATATAACGGTAGTTAAATTAGCGAGCATGCGAGTGAGCGAGCATCAACAGTGATTTATGAACTTTTTCCGTACCGATGACTAATAGGTACTCATTTAGTTATATCTTTGTATTATTGTATTTATTCATTTCTTTACAGGTACTGATGACTAATAGGTACCGACCAGTCGTCTGAGACGGCATTTTGTAATTTATACTGTATATATATATATATATATATATATAGTTACTTGTTTTGTTTATTTTATATGAAATACTAGGACAGCAGTACGCTAGGCTATACTATATAGCAACAATAAATCCACATCACTTCCCCACCTTCCCCGCATCAATTTTACACTGAGGTCACTGTTCATGTTCTCACTACGCGAACCTGACATGTGATCGATTAAATCTGGCTATTCTAGCTCGATAGGATAGGTTAAAAAGTAGTTAGGGTCAACCGCGCCTTATGAGATATTTGTGTAAGCCTCTTTTCCAGATGTAGCAGATATGCAACACCGCACACAGGCTAGATTGTGTAAAATTGGCTAGATATCTTAGGGCCTCTTATTATATTGAGTGATTGTCTCTTTCTACGCCTCTCCGGCCGCAAGGCTTATTAATTGTCTGGAACTCCCATCGCCACGTTGGCATGATCCGACTTGGGAAACTATTGGGGTTTCCAAGCGGTGAAGACCAAAGTGTCGATTTTGCATACACCTCCTCTGTATCTTCGGATATCAGTTAGCATAGATAACCCCGCCAATGTATGAAGCACTGCAAAAAGATATGTATTTTAACTGGCCAGCAGTGCATAGCTGGGCATCCTAAAACTTAACCCTAATGACAGGCAAACATTAGTCCCCAGAGCCGGATCTTAAATGGTCCGCCCCTGACACACCGGGTGACGGATGGGACGCAGATCTCAATCTAACTTTATACAGTGATTGGGCGCAGTCTTGAAACCCACCACACCCTCACGGGAAGGGAGATGGATACCTGCCTCTCACGACCGCCATAAACCTTTATGCGCTTTTCAAATTGCATGTGTAAAAATGACTTGTCCTAGTGATGTTGTATGTTGTTGAGGTGTGATATGTAACCGGATCGATATGTGATTCTGAAGCTGTTACTCCATAACATGTCAGCTCGCTGCCTTTCTGAGGGAGATGCTCCGGAGGGTGACCTTAGGAAATCGAGCATCTTCGCCAGTCAGGCTCATGTGTCAAAGATAGGTAGAAATTCCTGCCACTTGTGGGCAAAGCTAGGGTATAAATCTAACACCTACATGGTAACCGGCAACTACCAATGCAGCATCTTGGACTTACATAAGATGACGGTATTGAATTCTACGTAAATCATCCACCCCATCGTCACGTAACACAGCGTGCATCACATTAATTATAATTTCACTAGGTTGACTCACACTACACTTAGCGTAGGTTTGAACAAGAGAGTGTCCCTTTTGCCAGCTCTCTTCCTCCACTTCCACGTTGAAGGCATTTTCCTGTGATGGAGGCCCGTGTGAGGTACTTTCACTTTTAGTGCGTGCGTGCGTGCGTGCGTTTGTGCGTGCGTGCGTTTGTGCGTGCGTGCGTGCGTGCGTGCGTGCGTGCGTGCGTGCGTGCGTGCGTTTGTGCGTGCGTTTGTGCGTGCGTGCGTGCGTGCGTGGGTGGGTGGGGATCGGGTGGGGGTGGGGTGGTGGGGTTAGTGGGTGTGGCGGGTGTCTGCGGTAATGGCCACTTTATTTCTAGCCACTCTGGAACTATTGGGTAAACTCTAAATAATGTGACAGAAGGAGGTCCAGACAATTAATAAGGCTGGTGGAGTGTAGACAATTACTCATAACGGAGGCCTTAAGGTAAATGGCCAATTTATACAATCTAGCCAGAGCACGGTGTTACATATCCACTACTCCGGAAAAGAGACTAACACAAAATGTCTCCTACCGGGTAATCTCCCCTACTATAAACCTATCCTATCGAGGTAGAACAGTCCAGGTTTAGTCGGCCGCATGTCATGTTCGCATAATGAAAACATGAACAGCGACCTCAGTGAAAAATGGATGCTGTGCAGGGAACAAGGTGGTGTGGGTGTTGTTGCTGTATAGTATGACCTAGTGATACTGCGGTCCAAGAGTTTTTATAATAAACAAAACAATTTAACATGGCTGCTTCCATATCACTAACTTTAAAAAATACCGTAAAAATAGACGGTCAATCGACCTTGAGGTGCTTATGAGGACGAAAAAATGAGGATAATATATACATGATAATAATAAACTATAAAAATGTGGTCTCAAATGACAGGGAGGTACCTATTAGTCTGCAGTACCTGTTACATAAAAGTGATACAATAATAGTATAATAAAACAGAGTACCTATTAGTCATCAGTACGGAAGAAGTCTCATATTCGCGATAGTTGAAAGCGTAACACAATTTGGAATGTGAGATGGCACGATGCAGAAGTTAGCTGCCAGGAAAATACTGCTGTCATACTACTGATACGGCTCATTCTCAGGAAAAGTGAAGATGGTCCTTCGCAGAGGAAGATGGCTAGTAGATAGTCAAGTTCACATTAAAAGTAATTAATTTAACTGAACGGTCTAAAAAGTTCCGTACTGGAGCATAAGTTGAAAAGTGCCCTACAGTTCTTGACGGGCTACGGAAGGATGCTAGTTAATGTGGATGCATTCTGATAGTCCACAAGACGAGATGCCTTGAATAGCTCACACGATGCATCAAGCAATGTTCCCATACCTTCGGTCGAAAATGTCAACAGGCTAACACAAGATAATTTCCACCACTGGCTGCGTGGCACGGCAGATCTGGCGAGTCATCACCGAGTACGTCACTCGCCCCACATACTGGACGACGAGCTACATCGAGGCCAAAAGGCCCATCTGCGCGAAAGGTCCCTTTTCTGAAGTGGTGTCTTGGGCTACCTGACTGTACTTTCTTTATTGCCCCGGGGTGATATCGTCCCAGGAGCTTGCAAAAACTGTGGTTGCGGATGTAGTGGCTTGTGCCCCAAAGAGACCGAGTCTGAAAACCGAAAGGATCCACAGCAGACATTGGATAGCTGCGTTACGGAATGCAGTCACCTGCGCTCGTCCTCTCAGACCAGACACCTCACCACCACCTGAGTGCTCTCGAAACTGAAATTTCGACCCCTTATATACTGCCTGTGACATCACAGATGGAACGCCACAGCCAATCAGCGAGCGCGCTTCAGAGGCAGGGAAGCGGGTCACGTGACGTGGTATAGTCCCCATGTACTGAGAGCATACATGCGCCAAGCCTATAGGGTTCAATATATTGAAAATAGAATAAGTGGGCTCATTTAGCTATAACTCAGCCAATTCTTGACCGATTTAAAAATGGTAAAGAGTTTTGGAATTCTCGCTTCATTCTGGTCATGATCCAGACCAGGAACGGCGAGAAAGATGTAATTTAAAGGGTTACGAGTACCAAATCGGTACTGTTTGAGATGCTTTTTGCAGTGCAACACTAACGCGCATCGTTAAGCAATCTCTGACGCTCGTGCATGTGCGCTACGCGATCACCACGGACGTAGTCATTTTGAGATCCTCTCGTAATCGGTTCTACACATGCATATCAATCTACCCATGGGGGGCGTGCTCACAACGCACCCGGCCCGGCCGTCCCATACCTGACTGGTCGATCCGCGCTACAGTACCTCCACCAATGTGACCACGCACAGTAATATCACACAGCCGCTGAGCCTCAAGCCTCGCACCAATTCTCAGGAAAAAGATAAATACATCCATCAACCAGTTTTGTCACCTGTACATGCTGAGCGTTTCCAGCAGTGGCATTGATCCTCACATCCTCGGGTGTATGGTTGTATGCTAGCACCTTGGTAGTCTTTGTGTTTGCTATTAAACTATTAAAGCTGCTTGTTCGGCGCGGTGTACCATTTCATGAGCCTCTTCGACTTCATTGAAGAGAACCATTGATGGAAACTCCATAGAAGTTATTGCAGTCTTCAAGTACCTAGGGTCAACCAACAGCTCTGGTCATGCAGAATGCAGAAACAAACAAGTGAAGGAATGGAACACATAACAACAGCTATGGTCATGCAGAATGCAGAAACAAACTCGTGAAGGAATGGAACACATAGCAACAGATCTGGTCATGCAGAATGCAGAAACAAACACGGGAAGGAATGGAACACATAACAACAGATCTGGTCATGCAGAATGCAGAAACAAACAAGTGAAGGAATGGAACACATAGCAACAGATCTTGTCATGCAGAATGCATAAGCATACACGTGAAGGAATTGAGCACATAACACGATATCCGGTCATGCAGAATGCAGAAATAAATACGTGAAGGAATGGAGCACAAAAGAACAGATCTGGTCATGCAGAATGCAGAAACTAACAAGTGAAGGAATGGAGCACATAACAACAGATCTGGTCATGCAGATGCAGAAACAAACATGTGAAGGAATGGAGCACAAAACAACAGATCTGGTCATGCAGAATGCAGAAACAAACAAGTGAAGGCATGGAGCACATAGCAACAGATCTGATCATGCAGAATGCAGAAACAAACACGTGAAGGAATGGAGCGCATAGCAACAGATCTGATCATGCAGAATGCGGAAACAAACAAGCGAAGGAATGGAGCACATAGCAACAGATCCGATCATGCAGAATGCAGAAACAAACAAGTGAAGGAATGGAGCACATAGCAACATATCTGGTCATGCAGAATGTAGAAACAAACAAGTGAAAGAATGGAGCACATAACAACAGATCTGGTCATGCAGAATGCAGAAACAAACAAGTGAAGGATCGAGCACATAACAGCAGATCTGGTCATGCAGAATGAAGAAACAAACAAGTGAAAGATCGAGCACAAAACAGCAGATCTGGTCATGCAGAATGCAGAAACAAACAAGTGAAGGATCGAGCACATAACAACAGATCTGGTCATGCAGAATGCAGAAACAAACAAGTGAAAGATCGAGCACATAACAGCAGATGTGGTCATGCAGAATGCAGAAACAAACAAGTGAAAGATCGAGCACATAACAGCAGATCTGGTCATGCAGAATGCAGAAACAAACAAGTGAAGGATCGAGCACATAACAGCAGATCTGGTCATGCAGAATGAAGAAACAAACAAGTGAAGGATCGAGCACATAACAGCAGATATGGTCATGCAGAATGCAGAAACAAACAAGTGAGGGAATGGAGCACATAACAACAGATCTGGTCATGCAGAATGCAGAAACAAACAAGTGAAGGAATGGAGCACATAGCAACAGATCTGGTCATGCATAATGCAGAAACAAACAAGTGAAGGAATGGAGCACATAACAACAGATCTGGTCATGCAGAATGCAGAAACAAACAAGTGAAGGAATGGAGCACATAGCAACAGATCTGATCATGCAGAATGCAGAAACAAACAAGTGAAGGAATGGAGCACATAACAACAAATCTGATCATGCAGAATGCAGAAACAAACAAGTGAAGGAATGGAGCACATAGCAACAGATCTGGTCATGCAGAATGCAGAAACAAACACGTGAAGGAATGGAGCACATAACAACAGATCTGGTCATGCAGAATGCAGAAACAAACAAGTGAAGGAATGGAGCACATAGCAACAGATATGATCATGCAGAATGCAGAAACAAACAAGTGAAGGAATGGAGCACATAACAACAGATCTGATCATGCAGAGTGCAGAAACAAACACGTGAAGGAATGGAGCACATAGCAACAGATCTGGTCATGCAGAATGAAGAAACAAACAAGTGAAGGATGGAGCACATAGCAACAGATTTGATCATGCAGAATGCAGAAACAAACACGTGAAGGAATGGAGCACATAGCAACAGATCTGGTCATGCATAATGAAGAAACAAACAAGTGAAGGAATGGAGCACATAGCAACAGATCTGATCATGCAGAATGCAGAAACAAACAAGTGAAGGAATGGAGCACATAACAACAGATATGGTCATGCAGAATGCAGAAACAAACAAGTGAAGGAATGGAGCACATAGCAACAGATCTGATCATGCAGAATGCAGAAACAAACAAGTGAAGGAGTGGAGCACATAGCAACAGATCTGATCATGCAGAATGCAGAAACAAACAAGTGAAGGAATGGAGCACATAACAACAGATCTGGTCATGCAGAATGCAGAAACAAACAAGTGAAGGAATGGAGCACATAGCAACAGATCTGGTCATGCAGAATGCAGAAACAAACAAGTGAAGGAATGGAGCACATAGCAACAGATCTAATCATGCAGAATGCAGAAACAAACACGTGAAGGAATGGAGCACATAGCAACAGATCTGATCATGCGGAGTGCAGAAACAAACAAGTGAATGAATGGAGCACATAACAACAGATCTGATCATGCAGAATGCAGAAACAAACACGTGAAGGAATGGAGCACATAGCAACAGATCTGGTCATGCAGAATGAAGAAACAAACAAGTGAAGGAATGGAGCACATAACAACAGATCTGATCATGCAGAATGCAGAAACAAACAAGTGAAGGAATGGAGCACATAACAACAGATCTGGTCATGCAGAATGCAGAAACAAACAAGTGAAGGAATGGAGCACATAGCAACAGATCTGATCATGCAGAATGCAGAAACAAACACGTGAAGGAATGGAGCACATAACAACAGATCCGATCATGCAGAATGCAGAAACAAACAAGTAAAGGAATGGAGCACATAGCAACAGATCTGATCATGCAGAGTGCAGAAACAAACAAGTGAAGGAATGGAGCACATAGCAACAGATCTGATCATGCAGAATGCAGAAACAAACACGTGAAGGAATGGAGCACATAACAACAGATCTGATCATGCGGAATGCAGAAACAAACACGTGAAGGAATGGAGCACATAGCAACAGATCTGATCATGTGGAGTGCAGAAACAAACACGTGAAGGAATGGAGCACATAACAACAGATCTAATCATGCAGAATGCAGAAACAAACAAGTGAAGGAATGGAGCACATAACAACAGATCTGGTCATGCAGAATGGAGAAACAAACAAGTGAAGGAATGGAGCACATAGCAACAGATCTGATCATGCAGAATGCAGAAACAAACACGTGAAGGAATGGAGCACATAACAACAGATCTGATCATGCAGAGTGCAGAAACAAATAAGTGAAGGAATGGAGCACATAGCAACAGATCTGATCATACAGAATGCAGAAACAAACACGTGAAGGAATGGAGCACATAGCAACAGATCTGATAATGCAGAATGCAGAAACAAACACGTGAAGGAATGGAGCACATAACAACAGATCTGATCATGCAGAATACAGAAACAAACAAGTGAAGGAATGGAGCACATAGCAACAGATCTGATCATGCAGAATGCAGAAACAAACAACTGAAGGAATGGAGCACATAACAGCAGATCTGATCATGCAGAGTGCAGAAACAAACACGTGAAGGAATGGAGCACATAGCAACAGATCTGATCATGCAGAATGAAGAAACAAACAAGTGAAGGAATGGAGCACATAGCAACAGATCTGATCATGCAGAGTGCAGAAACAAACAAGTGAAGGAATGGAGCACATAACAACAGATATGGTCATGCCGAATGCAGAAACAAACACGTGAAGGAATGGAGCACATAGCAACAGATCTGATCATGCAGAGTGCATAAACAAACAAGTGAAGGAATGGAGCACATAGCAACAGATCTGATCATGCAGAATGCAGAAACAAACAAGTGGATGAATGGTGCACATAGCAACAGATTTGATCATGCAGAATGCAGAAACAAACACGTGAAGGAATGGAGCACATAGCAACAGATCTGGTCATGCATAATGAAGAAACAAACAAGTGAAGGAATGGAGCACATAGCAACAGATCTGATCATGCAGAATGCAGAAACAAACAAGTGGAGGAATGGTGCACATAGCAACAGATCTGATCATGCAGAGTGCAGAAACAAACAACTGAAGGAATGGAGCACATAACAGCAGATCTGATCATGCAGAGTGCAGAAACAAACACGTGAAGGAATGGAGCACATAACAACAGATCTGATCATGCAGAATGAAGAAACAAACAAGTGAAGGAATGGAGCACATAGCAACAGATCTGATCATGCAGAATGCAGAAACAAACACGTGAAGGAATGGAGCACATAACAACAGATCTGATCATGCGGAATGCAGAAACAAACAAGTGAAGGAGTGGAGCACATAGTAACAGATCTGGTCATGCAGAATGCAGAAACAAACACGTGAAGGAATGGAGCACATAGCAACAGATCTGATCATGCAGAATGAAGAAACAAACAAGTGAAGGAATGGAGCACATAACAACAGATCTGATCATGCAGAATGCAGGAACAAAGAAGTGAAGGAATGGAGCACATAGCAACAGATCTGATCATGCAGAATGCAGAAACAAACAAGTGAAGGAATGGAGCACATAACAACAGATATGATCATGCAGAATGCAGAAACAAACAAGTGAAGGAATGGAGCACATAGCAACAGATCTGATCATGCAGAGTGCAGAAACAAACAAGTGAAGGAATGGAGCACATAGCAACAGATCTGATCATGCAGAATGCAGAAACAAACAAGTGAAGGAATGGAGCACATAACAACAGATCTGATCATGCAGAATGCAAAAACAAACAAGTGAAGGAATGGAGCACATAACAACAGATCTGATCATGCAGAATGCAGAAACAAACAAGTGAAGGAATGGAGCACATAGCAACTGATCTGATCATGCAGAATGCAGAAACAAACAAGTGAAGGAATGGAGCACATAGCAACAGATCTGATTATGCAGAATGCAGAAACAAACAAGTGAAGGAATGGAGCACATAACAACAGATCTGATCATGCAGAATGCAGAAACAAACAAGTGAAGGAATGGAGCACATAGCAACAGATCTGATCATGCAGAATGCAGAAACAAACAAGTGAAGGAATGGAGCACATAGCAACAGATCTGATCATGCAGAATGCAGAAACAAACAAGTGAAGGAATGGAGCACATAACAACAGATCTGGTCATGCAGAATGCAGAAACAAAAAAGTGAAGGAATAGAGCACATAACAACAGATCTGATCATGCAGAATGCAGAAACAAACAAGTGAAGGAATGGAGCACATAACAACAGATCTGGTCATGCAGAATGCAGAAACAAAAAAGTGAAGGAATAGAGCACATAACAACAGATCTGATCATGCAGAGTGCAGAAACAAACAAGTGAAGGAATGGGGCACATAACAACAGATCTGGTCATGCAGAATGCAGAAACAAACAAGTGAAGGAATGGAGCACATAGCAACAGATCTGATCATGCAGAATGCAGAAACAAACAAGTGAAGGAATGGATCACATAACAACAGATCTGATCATGCAGAGTGCAGAAACAAACACGTGAAGGAATGGAGCACATAACAACAGATCTGGTCATGCAGAATGCAGAAACAAACAAGTGAAGGAATGGAGCACATAACAACAGATCTGATCATGCAGAATGCAGAAACAAACAAGTGAAGGAATGGAGCACATAGCAACAGATCTGATCATGCAGAATGCAGAAACAAACACGTGAAGGAATGGAGCACATAGCAACCGATCTGATCATGCGGAATGCAGAAACAAACACGTGAAGGAATGGAGCACATAACAACAGATCTGGTCATGCGGAATGCAGAAACAAACACGTGAAGGAATGGAGCACATAACAACAGATCTGGTCATGCGGAATGCAGCAACAAACACGTGAAGGAATGGAGCACATAACAACATATCTGGTCATGCAGAATGAAGAAACAAACAAGTGAAGGAATGGAGCACATAGCAACAGATCTGGTCATGCAGAATGCAGAAACAAACACGTGAAGGAATGGAGCACATAACAACAGATCTGATCATGCAGAGTGCAGAAACAAACAAGTGAAGGAATGGAGCACATAGCAACAGATCTGATCATGCAGAGTGCAGAAACAAACACGTGAAGGAATGGGGCACATAGCAACATATCTGATCATGCAGAGTGCAGAAACAAACACGTGAAGGAATGGAGCACATAGCAACAGATCTGATCGTGCAGAGTGCAGAAACAAACACGTGAAGGAATGGAGCACATAACAACAGATCTGATCATGCAGAATGCAGAAACAAACAAGTGGAGGAATGGTGCACATAGCAACAGATGTGATCATGCAGAATGCAGAAACAAACAAGTGAAGGAATGGAGCACATAACAACAGATCTGATCATGCAGAGTGCAGAAACAAACAAGTGAAGGAATGGAGCACATAACAACAGATCTGGTCATGCAGAATGCAGAAACAAACAAGTGAGGGAATGGAGCACATAACAACAGATCTGATCATGCAGAATGAAGAAACAAACAAGTGAAGGAATGGAGCACATAGCAACAGATCTGATCATGCAGAGTGCAGAAACAAACACGTGAAGGAATGGAGCACATAACAACAGATCTGGTCATGCAGAATGCAGAAACAAACACGTGAAGGAATGGAGCACATAACAACAGATCTGATCATGCAGAATGCAGAAACAAACAAGTGAAGGAATGGAGCACATAACAACAGATCTGGTCATGCAGAATGCAGAAACAAACAAGTGGATGAATGGTGCACATAACAACAGATCTGATCATGCAGAATGCAGAAACAAACAAGGGAAGGAATGGAGCACATAACAACAGATCTGATCATGCAGAGTGCAGAAACAAACACGTGAAGGAATGGAGCACATAACAACAGATCTGATCATGCAGAATGCAGAAACAAACAAGTGAAGGAATGGAGCACATAACAACAGATCTGATCATGCAGAATGCAGAAACAAACAAGTGAAGGAATGGAGCACATAACAACAGATCTGATCATGCAGAATGCAGAAACAAACACGTGAAGGAATGGAGCACATAACAACAGATCTGGTCATGCGGAATGCAGAAACAAACACGTGAAGGAATGGAGCACATAACAACAGATCTGGTCATGCGGAATGCAGAAACAAACACGTGAAGGAATGGAGCACATAACAACAGATCTGATCATGCGGAATGCAGAAACAAACAAGTGAAGGAATGGAGCACATAACAACAGATCTGATCATGCAGAGTGCAGAAACAAACACGTGAAGGAATGGAGCACATAACAACAGATCTGGTCATGCAGAATGCAGAAACAAACAAGTGAAGGAATGGAGCACCTAACAACAGATCTGGTCATGCGGAATGCAGAAACAAACACGTGAAGGAATGGAGCACATAACAACAGATCTGGTCATGCAGAATGAAGAAACAAACAAGTGAAGGAATGGAGCACATAGCAACAGATCTGATCATTCGGAATGCAGAAACAAACACGTGAAGGAATGGAGCACATAACAACAGATCTGGTCATGCGGAATGCAGAAACAAACATGTGAAGGAATGGAGCACATAACAACAGATCTGACCATGCAGAGTGCAGAAACAACAAGTGAAGGAATGGAGCACATAGCAACAGATCTGATCATACAGAGTGCAGAAACAAACACGTGAAGGAATGGAGCATATAGCAACAGATCTGATCGTGCAGAGTGCAGAAACAAACACGTGAAGGAATGGAGCACATAACAACAGATCTGATCATGCAGAATGCAGAAACAAACACGTGAAGGAATGGAGCACATAACAACAGATCTGATCATGCAGAGTGCAGAAACAAACACTAGAAGGAATGGAGCACATAACATCAGATCTGGTCATGCGGAATGCAGAAACAAACACGTGAAGGAATGGAGCACATAACAGCAGATCTGATCATGCAGAGTGCAGAAACAAACACGTGAAGGAATGGAGCACATAACAACAGATCTGATCATGCAGAGTGCAGAAACAAACAAGTGAAGGAATGGAGCACATAGCAACAGATCTGATCGTGCGGAATGCAGAAACAAACACGTGAAGGAATGGAGCACATAACAACAGATCTGATCATGCAGAATGAAGAAACAAACAAGTGAAGGAATGGAGCACATAGCAACAGATCTAATCATGCAGAATGCAGAAACAAACAAGTGAAGGAATGGAGCACATAGCAACAGATCTGATCATGCAGAATGCAGAAACAAACAAGTGAAGGAATGGAGCACATAACAACAGATCTGATTATGCAGAATGCAGAAACAAACAAGTGAAGGAATGGAGCACATGGCAATATATCTGATCATGCAGAGTGCAGAAACAAACACGTGAAGGAATGGAGCACATAGCAACAGATCTGATCATGCAGAATGCAGAAACAAACAAGTGAAGGAATGGAGCACATAGCAACAGATCTGATCATGCAGAATGCAGAAACAAACACGTGAAGGAATGGAGCACATAGCAACAGATCTGATCATGCAGAATGCAGAAACAAACACGTGAAGGAATGGAGCACATAACAACAGATCTGATCATGCACAGTGCAGAAACAAACACGTGAAGGAATGGAGCACATAGCAACAGATCTGATCATGCAGAATGCAGAAACAAACAAGTGAAGGAATGGAGCACATAACAACAGATCTGGTCATGCAGAGTGCAGAAACAAACACGTGAAGGAATGGAGCACATAGCAACAGATCTGATCATGCAGAGTGCAGAAACAAACACGTGAAGGAATGGAGCACATAGCAACACATCTGATCATGCAGAGTGCAGAAACAAACAAGTGAAGGAATGGAGCACATAACAACAGATCCTGTCATGTAGCATGCAGAAACATACAAGATAAAGCAGACATTGCAGACGCCCGTTTTTGTCACATTGTAAAACGCTTTGGGATATTTCGGATGCTTTTTTGGATCAGGCCCTACGTTGTGGAACCATAGTGTATGCGCCCTTTCATGCATTAAAATCCTTGGCAAAAAAAAGACACGTAGTTCCCGAGATATATACAGATCTTGAATTTAGTACAATCATTATATGGGTACTTTGATCCGGATCTGGCAAAAATCTTGAAATCCTCATGCACTGTAAGTTCGTCCCTTGTCATAAAATTTGAGCAAAATCGTATCAGTAGCTTTTTTTAAATACAGCTCTGGACAGACAGGCAGGTAGGATCACAATACCCGCTTGGCTTTCTGGGCCTAGGGTAACAACATCCTTTACACCGTTTTGATTCAGCGTGGATTCAGTAGTAAGTGCTCCTGTGAGACACAGCTGCTTGATGACATCTGGAAGTCTGTCATAAAAGGTAGTCACAATGGACGTCTGGTACACACTTAATAAGGAATCATTAGACAAATCCTTTCATTGGGTGAAATGTCTAGTTTATTTATAAATTACTACATGGACACAACTGTTACAGCGAATTATATATAGTCCAAAACCTTTAAAGCGTATGATTTCAAAAAATAATTGTCATAATATATGGTTCAAAAGAGCATGATATCAAAGCTAATTGTCGTATCTATGGTCAAAACGTGTGTGACAGTCAAAGATCACGTTCTTATGTTTATTATTAATCCCTATATCGTCTAACATACACAATACTTATTACTGTTAAGTTGTTACTCCTTAAACTGTCGCTGCTATACGCCACGCTGTTAAACTTCTAAGGTGCTGTCACTTGCTAATTTGCTACACATAAAACTATTAAACTATTGAAACAACTGTAGCTAGTTCCTATCACTTAACTTTTAATACATCTTTATTTATTACTTGTCTGTTCGAAGTTCTTGCCTTACTGGTAGGGCTATGATTATATTGAAAGGTGTTAAGCGTCCGACTGTCGAGGTTCACATACGTCCGCATTGACACAACCCTCCTTCGTAGCCGACACATTTCCTATTCGCATATATCCGATAACTTATATAATTATGCAGTGTTCATATACTTCGTTTACTGGAAGCTATCTCTACACTCAAACAACAACAGCTGAGGTGCCAGTAAGGATACACCATCTTCTTTGCAGTGTAGTGCAACCTATAGGTGCTGCCTCTTTACGACACTATGGAACCGGTACCACATCAATACAGTTGTGGTGCCAGTCAGAATGCACCTTCTATGTTTGATCTAGGTGGGTGGGTGGGTGGATGGATGTATGGATGGATGGATGGATAGATAGATAGTGCCTTTATATTGCGTTGAACTCCATGCAATTGCATGCTCTAAGCGCTATATCCGCTATTCGTGTGTGTGCGTGCGTGCGTGCGTGCGTATGAGCGTGCGTGCGTGCGTGTGTTTGTGGTGGGTGGGTTGGTGGGTGGGTGGGTTGGTGGGTGGATGGATGGATGGATGGATGAATGGGTGGGTGGGTAGATAGTACCTTTATATTGCACTGAACTCCATGCAATTGCACAGCTCTAAGCGCTATATTCGCTATAAAGGATATAGTAGAAGTAACAGACCCTACCTTCTTACCTTACCGTCTATATTTTGGTTTAAGTGTATTATATTTACTATAGTTTGGGGTATGTAAAATGTGAATTTGGACAGTTGAACTCAATTGCACACATTTTAGCAACGACTTTTATGTCCTCTATCTCAGATTTTCATAAAATCTGGGGTATGGAAAATCAAATTTACATCTTTAAAAAACCATTTGACCGACACAAGTAAGTGACCCCTCATTGGAACTGCCGGTCTTATATAGCAAGATAAAGCTTGACTAGCAGAAGAGAAAGGTTAATAATAATAATAATAATAATAATCAAAGCGTGACAAGTGCAATTTTAATAGTAAATATAATCACTAGCACATTTGCGTAGCATAAAAATCTACTAAATCAAGCACAAGCTGTTATGGAAAGTATTATAGAGCATCCGATCCCAAGCCCATCGGTACTGCTTTGCATATTCTACAGTAATAACGATAGGAAACTTGGAAAATTGTATAAGCTACGAGTATGCTTTCAATAACCTAGACTTTGATACAGAAGATGCTAGTGGAATGAATGAATGTATTGCCCATTAACTCTACAGAGTTGTAGAGTCATACACTATGTACACAATTTATATATTATTATTATTATTATTATTATTATTATTATTATTATTATTATTATTACAGCACATATTTTATCCCACTATAATAGCAATGATGCTAATAACAGAGACACGTGTAGTAATTATTACCAACCAAGACAAATTTGTGCAAGCTGAAACATATCTTTCTCTTAAGGAGAGAAATGAAACAATGCCTTTATGCAAGACATTCCAGTTCCAAGCGAGTGTAGTGAGAGTCCAGTAATTATTGATGATAATACAGCTTGCTTTCCCATACGATCTTACCAACACATTTCGAAGTGAAATTGTGTACCTCAATGTAATGAAACGAAATAAATCTTAACCTATGATGACTTCATTCCATATAAATAAATTTCGTAGGTTTAGTTGTGAATTTAACTTAGGGACTCGTGCCTCGAATTCAATTTGACATTTATACGTATTGAAATCCTCATATGCTAAGATGTATTTCCTTTCATTACATCTATATACCTATTTAGATTATTTCCGTTAACACTTTAACACTCAAATTTGTTCAAGAAAATTTAAATTTTCTCATGGAAAGTGTCCATTTGCAGACCAAGAGAAGAGTGTTTTTGAAAATTTACCACGAGCCCGTCATTCCAGTGGTGATTTTCCCAAAATGGTCTTCTCTTGGTCTGCAAATGGACATTTCTCAAAACCACTTCAAAGGCCGCTTTTGGTTGATATGTGTGTTAGGGGGTTAAGTCAGTCCTATATTAGGACAGACCAAGACTGTCATAACATGTGACCAAGCTATTAACGGTATAGTAAATGGTCTAATCAAACGAAGTCTCAGTAAATATCAAGATGTGATTGTATGTCTATGTGGATTTCATATAGCAGAGAATTTTCTTGTTTATTTTGGATTTTTTTTAAAGACAGCGGATTAGAAGACATTTTAGTATTGCGTAACATCTGCGGAAGGGCCTGTGGTACAGCCAAGAGGGTGATTTCAAAGAAGGACTATTACAATGTTACACTACTATTCTCTGGTGAGCGAAGCCGTCTTCTTGAACTACTAAGAAGCTTGGTTGAGAATAAGGAAATAAATGAGATTACAGATGCGATCAATTCAGTTACTGAATCCCTACATGATCTTGAGCCGCCGTGGAGTGAAGCTGAGTATGCCTTAGGATAACTGCTCAGTTTTGGGGAACGTACATAAAAATGGTAATGATTCTTAAGCATTATATTATACAAATATGGCTGGAACATGGGAGTTGGATATACAGCAAGTGCAAAATATGCTGCAAAGTTTCATCCGGGCATACTAAATACATGTCGTGTCTTCTAATATACCTAAAGAACATGAAACAACTACCAGAAACTGCTTCAGTAGCATACAAGGGTGTCCAAAAGGGAAATTCTACAGTCTATGGAAGGGGAGAAAACTCTAAAGTGTGCACGACACGACAGCTATAACTTTGCATAAGTAGATTACACACGTGTCAATAATTCATAAAATCCACATCGATTCGCTTGAAACGTTT
Source organism: Chaetoderma sp. LZ-2023a (assembly GCA_034401795.1). Lineage (NCBI taxonomy): Eukaryota > Metazoa > Mollusca > Caudofoveata > Chaetodermatida > Chaetodermatidae > Chaetoderma > Chaetoderma sp. LZ-2023a. Next base: position 9,937,241 of record CM067374.1, read on the forward strand.
TCTGTTAATAACAAAAAGCAATTTTTGTTAAATATCTGTCAGCCTGCCGCCAACGTTCTGATCGATTCCTAACTCATAATGTATCATGCATGGGACGTAATCACGCTAATTTATTTGCTCAGACGGTTCTTTTAAGGCGACATTTATCTCCCTTTCACCATAATTTCAATGAAAATCAGATTTCCGCGGGAAAGCCTGTACTAGAACCGATAAACATCGCGTGTACTTTAGGTAATTTCGCGACAGAGATATCTGCCTTATTTACCATTGATTCCTAAGCAGGCCTATGCTAGCCGTAACTCGAGTGGCGGATATATATACATTTGGCTTATCGATTGCCGGATTTGAAAAAAGCTGAAATCAGAATTCCCGTCATGCACGTTTTCAAATTTGCATTTCTAGCTTATTTCTAACTGTATGGTCGCACCATTTATGTGCGGGAGACGGATTTTGATTGTATTTCAACTATATAGTATAATTAGCGATTACAATTGTGTTTACATACGGACTTTAACTGTGTTTGTATGGCTATGGACCACGAGCAGACATATAACGAGGAAGGAAAGACCAGCCTATTTAAAGGTATTAATGTGAAAGGAACCGAACAGGAAAAATACGTAAGAAGTAAACTATGCCATTTATAAGTTCTATTTCTGAAAGTATGAAATCCATGGTGCATTTAGACACTTCACAATAAGATCATCGTGAAAAATGAGAAAGGATACTTATTATCAGGTCTTACAGGCACTAATATTCTTATCGACATCTCTACTAGCCAGTATATATTTAGTACACGTTAAGTAACTTAGCTTGGAAGCAATGGACGTTGTTAACAGTACCGGCGCTGAAAAGAGCATGAAACCTAACACTTTGAGCCCTCAATTCCGAGAATCGCTGTTGCTAACATAGGCACCAACAGACTCCAGGTAAATCAGTTTCAAATTATTTACAATAATATTCAATAAATGGTAAATGGTTTTGTTGTTTTGCTCTTTCGCGTTCAAAGGGTTAAAATCGTGACATTTGCAGTGAACGGAAAGAAGGCAAAGACACATCAAAGGCACTTAGATAATCTTCACAGAGAGATAATTGTAACAATGACTTTGTCCTTTACTAAGGAGTTAAATCAAGCCTGTACAATGGACCTTTCCATTTTTATCTATGCCTCGCCCATCTCTAGCTAGGTTTCGCCCACACCTCGATCGTGTTGGGATCGATCGATCTCTGAACTCCCTGACTATCAATTTCCAGAAAGGTATACATGTAAGCTGTTGAATATTTTGAAACTAATTTGACTGAGTGCTGTTGCTGACTAATGCAGCAACAGCGCCCAGTCAAATTTGTTTCAAAATATTCAACAGCATGTTTATTAAATTGTAGAGTCATACAATTTGTGCAACGTGTCGGACTATTAAGAGTCAAAGACGGGCCCTATAGAATCATTTATGACGTAATGATTATGACGTCATCCTACACGCCGCTTAGCTGATTATGATATATCTCCAAGATGAGGATATGTTTGTCTATCTATTCAAGATGCTGGTAAGACTCCATCTTGGATATATATATATATATATATATATATATATATATATATATATATATATATATGCTAGTTCAATACATATGCAAGTGAACTAGTAGATTTGGTCAGTGTGCTAGTCTGCTAGACCAGTAAGCTATGCCAGGCCAGGAGGCCAGAGTGGGCTACCATTCAAGGAGAGTACGCAAGTATGTAGACTGGTAGGCCAGGCTATGCTATTTGGCTGTAGTAGGCTAGGCCAGTCGGTTAGTAGCTAGTCTAGTAGGGTAAGCTATGCCTGCATGGTATGCTAGTAGGGTATGGTAGCCAGGGCTATGGTAACTAACTTGTAACTGTACCTAATTGTAACTTAGTTACATTTTTCATGCAACTGAAGCAACTTGTAACTGAAGAATTTTTCAGTTACAGTAACTGAAATGTAACCAATAACATTGCAAAAGTAACTGAAATTTCAGTTTCTTTTCAGTTACATTACATTTACTTTCCAAACCTTTCTATTAAATTTATTATGATGTTCTTATTTGCAGCATAGCTTCTCCTTATACATGTACATGTTATGCATGTGCCACTCCAATATCCCAATTGCAATGTAATCATCCAGGTAAGCTGTTGAATATTTTAAAGATAATTTTACTGGAAACTGTTGATACCATGGACAGCAACTTATTTCCTCTTATTAGTAATATTTATTTTGTAAACCTACCCATGGAATTACTGGCTTGATTATTTAAGCAGTCATTCCAGTGTTAAATTTTCAAAAATAAGCTTATAGCCTGTATCATATACATTCACTAGGCCAAACGTTCATGACTATTATTTTAAAGGGTTAACATTTTCTATATCTATGTGTATATAGATATGTGATATTTCTAACATGCTATTATTCTAAAGAATATACTTGTTAGCAATGATAGTTTGATTGAAAGTTATGACTACCTCAGACAGTATCAACCTTTAATCAAAACGTTATACAACCTTTACATTTAGCTAGCTTTGAAACAGGTTGTTTACTAAATCAATATAGAATTAACCTTTTAATTCTCAATTTCAATAATATTTCAAAAATCTCTTAATCTTCACATGCAGACCATGAGATTATTTTTCTTTATTTTCTTACTTGAATGACTGGCTCCATTATCAAGCCAGTTATTATAGCGGTAAATTAAAAAATCTTTTCGTTTGGAAATGGGCATTTTTCAAGACCACGGCACTGAATGAAGCCTTTTGGTCCAACTTAGGTGGTAAATGAGTGAGTGGACTAAAACACCAACAGTTGAATAGTAATGAAAATCACAATCTGCCATTGAGTAGATTCACCAAGTAGACTTGCTTAGTAGGCCGCTAGGCGAGGCTACTATACTAGGCTAAGGTAGGCTAAGGTAGTGGTGGGCGTATTGGTATGGGTAGTGGTGGTGTATAGGCCTGCTAATGATGGGTGTATGGTTAATGGGGTTATGGGGCTATTAGTAAGGGTAGATATGGACTTGTGTAGTGTAACACGGATCGCGCAGGGCCGGGCCATTCTGGCCTGTACCAGCGCTTTCCCGCTTCATCTCTCTAATACGACCATAGCGGTCCGTACGCATAACAGCGCGTGTATGACGACACGCTGAGAAAACGTAGAGTGCGTAAGAGTGCACTGTAGTGCAGGTATGGAGCTCATTGATCTATATACTAACTGGATTGGCCACACAAGCACAAATTGCGTGACAAAATCGTCCAACAGCTAACCAACAGCGCCTTTGTGATGTCACATCCCAAATGACGTCATCGTTTACGTCACAATATGCCATCTCGCAATATTTTAGGCATTCCCCATAGATTTGTGTGGTATTTTCCCATATGACTAGTGGTGAATGACGTCGTAATTGTTAAAGGGGCGGTATAGCTGACAGACACTTTCCTGGTGTAAATCTATAGATGCTGATATCGTCAGTGTCCGTGCGCCGATTTAATGACTCGGATATCTGGAAATAGCTGCTGATTAGCTGCATCGCTTGGTACTATGGACGTTAGGACTCCTCAAATAGTTCTTTTTTTCTTCTTTTTTTTTTACAAAAATGTAATAATATACAGATAAGGACGACGTCGAGATAGCTCTTTCCATTATGTCACAAGGGAGACGATCGTCGACAGGCTCCAGACGTAAGCAGAGTTAACTCCCGTTAGCGGTGAAAAAGCTATCTTGAGCAATCGCCAGAGAACGAGCGTGCATATGAATAATGGTCAAGTCAGATGAAGGCGGCATCTGCAGTGGTCACAAGATGTATCCAATTGAGTTTCAAATGGCATGTAGCAAATTACTACATTATAACCTGGCACAGACTACCTATAGCCTTGTGATCCTGAACACTTGATCCATGGTTAAATAATTGCTATTAAACATATCCAGAGCCAAAAATCGGCCACAAATGATGAATTTCAAATCAGTTTTTCAGCTAAGAAAGTCTTACATAGAAAAGACATCTAGGGCATCAGATCATATTAACCAGTCAGATTCCAAATACAATCTGAACATTTTTTCCATTAAGCACACATTTCTTAGCTCAACACAGTTTTATGAAGTCCATCTCAGAATTTTACTCTGTCAATGACTGCCATAGCAGAATAAAAACACAACTATTTTATCTTTGCCCATCAGTTACAAATTATTTACAGCTTAAAGATGCATCTTCACACAAAAAATTCTTTAAAATAAAATTGTTTAAATCAAATAATTTTAAAGGAGTAAATTGTGTACCTCAAGGTAATGAACCGAAATAAATCTTAGCATATGATGATTTCATTCCATATAAATAATTTTTTTAAATTTGGTTGTTAAGTTGAATTAGGGGCTCATGTCGCTAATTCAATTTCACAACTTATATATATTAATATATTAATTTATACGTAATGAAATTATTGAATGCTGAGATTTATTTTGCTTCGTTACATCTAGTCACACAATTTAAGCCTTTAAAATTATTAAATTTACACTTATTAAAAAAAAATTTAGTGTGAATATGCACCTTTAAGGAATATTATCTTGTATAATTAAAAATAATTTGAATGGAGACATGTAGCTTTAAAATATTAACCACAATGGGTGTCATACTCATTTCACATCTGGAAACTCCATTTTGCTGAAACATGATTGATACATCTGATGTTTTGTCAGATACTTTTATCCGTATACCTTTCCAGTTTATCCATCCATCAGAATAAATATGATATCATAATCAACTAAGTGACATGTAGGCTAATGTCATAAATATGACGTCATGAATGAATCGATATAGTCTGTTAACGCTTAATAATCTGACAAGTTGTACGAATCGTATGTCGTTGCTATTTAATAAACATGCTGTTGAATATTTTGGGACAAATTTGACTGGGAGCTCTTGCTGCGATAGGCAGCAACAGCACCAAGTCAAATTAATTTCAAAATATTCAGCAGCTTACCTACATATTTTTCTGGAAATTGATAGTCAGGGAGTTCAGAGATCGATCGATCCCAACACAAGCGTGGTGTGGGTGGAGCTTAGCTAGAGATGCGTGGAGAATAGTTAAAACTAGAATGGTCCATTGAAATTTGAACTAAATGTGTCAAGATATTTACTGGTGATACACTGAAAACCCTATATACAAGGAATTTCAGGTTTTTTATGGGGGAAATAACTATGGGCAATAGACAGATTTTTCTAAAACTAGACATTGACCCTGCGCATAGGTGTAGTAACATCACACAATATGACCTACATTGCATCTAGATAAAAATCAGTTCCAATTTTTTAATAAATATTCTGTTGAATATTTTCCAGCTTATTTGACTAGAAGCTGTTACTGCCATAAGCATCAGGATCCAGTAGAATTGCTCTCAAAATATTCCACAGCTTTTCTGCATAGCTATCATGAAATTTAGCCACTATGATTCCAAGGGCTAATTGGTTAACTGCATGTGCCATTGTCTTGAAATATATATATATATATATATATATATATATATATATATATATATATATATATATATATATATATATATATATATATATATATATACATACACACCTGTGCAAAAGTTAAGCACCAGCAAAAACAATAGAACGTAGAAACATGATGGTACAACTAGGCTGCCATACTTTTTGTCCCCGCGTTAGCTGACATAATTCCAAGTACGAAATGCACATGCATGCATGACTTCACGCCGCTTGATGTCCGTGCGTGGCGGGAAACAGCACACGTGTTCAGTTATGTAAAAGTCCAGTTTGAGGTGTAGAACATTACATACAGATTTAGGCGACAAGATTAGGAATTTTGTGTTCATGACCGTGGTTTATTTGTACAGAGAGAATTAGCTCTTGATTGTGAACCGCTATGGCAAGACGAATGTTAAGTGATCGTGTGAAATGGCAAATCATAGGCATGCATACCACTGGTATGTCATGCAGAGAGATTGGCAGACAGCTGAACATTAACCATACTGTAATCAGTCGTTTGATTGCAAAACATGGGCAAACTAACGAGGTGAAGGACAGGCCTAGATCTGGAAGACCGAAGAAGACTACTGCCCGTGATGATCGAGCCCTAGTACGCCTTGTTAGATCTCCATTCACCAACAGCAGAGTGCTCAGCCAGCAATGGGAAACACGCAATAGAGTGTCAATGTCTACCGTCAAAAGGAGACTGTATGCTGCTGACATGAAAGCTAGGAGACCTGTCAGACGTCCTCTCCTCACTGCACACCACAAAGAGGAGCGTCTGAGGTGGTGCAACGAAAGAAGACACTGGAACATGAGATCCTGGAGACGGGTACACTGGTCCGATGAAAGTCGGTTCCTGCTTCATGCCACAGATGGTCGAACTCGTGTATGGAGGTCCAGACGCACGGCGTACGACCAACGTAACATCATGGAAGAAGTTCCATTTGGTGGAGGTTCCGTTATGATATGGGGGTGCATCTCATTTGATTGTAAGCTGGATCTGTTGACTGTACCTGGAACACTAAATGGACAAAGATATCAAGATTCCATACTGGATAGAGTTGTGGTCCCTCAATTTGTAAATCATGCACCTGGAACCCACCCTATATTCATGGATGACAACGCCCGACCACATCGTGCTAGAGCTGTGCATGAATACCTCCGCCAGAATGCCATCGAAACCCTACCATGGCCAGCAAGGAGCCCTGACATGAACCCTATTGAGCATATCTGGGACATTCTGGGAAACAGGGTGAGAAGGAGGGATCCTCCTGTGCAGAACCTACAGGAATTAACAGACGCACTCCATCTTGAATGGCAACGAATACCACAATGGCGTATCAGTCGGTTGGTGACCAGCATGAGACGTCGTGTCCAGGCCGTCATCCAGGCACAAGGTGGATATACCCGGTATTAATAATGACAGTCTCAAACTCGTGCACAGATGTTAAACTTCGTTTTCAGACACCATTAATGAAAATCTAGCCACGTGTGTCAACTGTAGGGCAATAGTTGTCAGTTGTGTCAACGTAACCATATTCAGGCCTCGTTTTCAAGTTCAAACAAAAACATACAGTGTTTCCCCACCATCATAATCAGCATTCCTCTAGTTGCATTATTACCTCTTGCACTAAGATGGATGGGTACATAAATGTTTATGCTATTGCTTTCTTCATAGCACATGAATATACCCTCGCATGTGCGTAAAAATAGGGTGGTGCTTAACTTTTGCACAGGTGTATATATATATACTGGAATTTAAGTATTCAAATGTTTTATATTACACGACTTAGTGATGTGCACGAAATGATAAAATATAAAACCCGCTTAATAGTTTCAAAACTATTTTATTTGCTTAGTGCAAGACAGCAAATACTAAAAAGAGTGTTGTATGTTGGTTGGTCTAATCAGGTAAAGTGTCCATTCACAGAGATCTAAAGCACTCCACTTCAAGCATGCTACGTATGACAAAGCGATCATCTGCTCAAGTCCTGGCTGTTGAGTTTGTAAATGATGCAGCAGGACAAGTGTCCTGTTGAAATGCACCGTGGTACCATCCATGTCCTTTAATTGATCTGAATATCTGATTCTGAAATATAAACACACAGATGCGAGATATTAGTCATGAAATACTTACACCAAGTGTGGTTGAAAGCAAAATTCTCATAGACCGTAAGATAACATTTTTATTATGCTCCGCCTCAAGCTGTGTGTGTGTGTGGGGGGGGGGGGGGTGAGGGGGGATAGGCTTGGGGGGGGGGTGTGTGCAGGGAAAAATGTTATATCAGTTACCCATATGATTGTAGACAGTGAGACAAGGTTTACATTAGGCTCACGCCTAGGATGAGGGGAGGCGGCTGGGGTTTGCGGGTGGGGGATTAGGATGGCGAAGCCGGTGGAATTCTGAAACCAAATTTGCTTTGTAGGCTATTCATACGATTTTAGATTGCGAGATGTCTGCATTAGGTTCTGCATTAAGTCGGGGTGCAGAACATGTGGGATCGCGTTGGTATACCATCGACTGCACATTCAAGTGTATGGATGGTAATGATGTATTGTATATTACATTATTTGATCAATTGCTCGTGCCTGTGCAAGTATAATTGGCTCTTCATAACATTTGAATATTTCTTGGCCCAATCAATAATAGTCCAGTTTTCAACCCAGAAAGCAGTAATGTAAATTTCAAGGCAGCTAGGTGGTGTGTACGAAGGATCTCAACCACACAACTTGGAATAATTAACACTTTAATGTCCAAGAAAAGCTAAGAATGTCCTGAGACAATGTCCATTTCCAGACCAAGAGGCTATTTTTTTTAAATTTTATCACTGGAATGATGGCCACGGTTATCAAGCAAGTCATCCAATTTTAAAAACATAGACTTTTGACTTTCAAAAGAACATTCCTCAAGATCACTTAAAATGTCAGTTAATTTGATCATTAAAGGGTTAATATATTTCATGCATTGTTTGGTGCTTATCAGGTTAATCCAAACATGTACTGAGAATGAGATAGCATTATATTCCTCTCATTTATAGAATGCAATGACTTCCGAGTACATGCTTGGAATAGCCTATTGCATTATTGTAAATGACATTTCTGGACATGCAGCTTTTATTTTTAATAGGCATAGCCATATTTTGTTCTTAAGAGAATGGCCTTTGTAACCATATTACTTTGAACACATGAATAAAATATTAATATATAGAAATAGGACATTTTGATTGATGTGACAATAAATTTAAGAAAAAATGCATTTCTTAGCCTGGTCCGTTACAGAGAAAATTGGCATAATCTAATGTCACAGATGCTAAATTAAGTAGGTGGTGGTTTATACTCTAAGCTAAATGGGATGAAATGCATAACTTCTCCTTCTCAAGGGTTGTTAGAGGGTGATTTGTGTCATTTCAGTCTATCACGGAAACACATTACGCGTCTCTATTAGGCGCTGTAGAATTTTTTTTACCTGGAATTTCTTAACTTTAACTATTTTCCTACTAATTCGCATCTCCTCTGTTGTGATAAATAAACAGCTAATCGTTTAGATGTGTATATTATGAATTATTACCTCTTGAAGACACTCAGTTGGATTCTAGCGAAAACGTAACTGTCCAACAGGAGGATTCCCACACAACTATCACGTTTCCAACAGATGCTGACATGCGCAGTGTCCAATCTATGGATATCTATGATGGAGCTGGCATCTTCTATGTATAGGCCTACATTTCCCGTGTTCTCAAAATCGTTAATACGGGTCCCTTTCGCTCCATCGACGGGCGAGTTTTAACCAAAATCATCTCAGAAATCCGAATCTGTATTCCAAGTTAAAATCTGATGAGGAATGGCGGATATATCGTACGCTATATAATAGGCGCATGCACTATGCACTTGTACTAAGAGCAGACGCAGTCGTACACGTATGACGTCATAACACGTGGCTGCATGGGTTTGCCTGGTTGTTACAACCGTGTGTGGATTGGCTACGACGGAGCTCTGGAGCTTATCTACTATAAACGGACCTTATTCGTCCCATAAAAATCAGCCGAGAGAGTGGTCATTCAAAGCGGACGTGCATTTGAAGCTCCAAGCACTGTGTCTAGCAGCTTACACGCATCTACATCGACGCAATTACTGCAACGCCTAGTGACAATTTGAAGACGCCCGAAACACAAACCACCGAAGCCTAATTTTTGTGGCCCAAACTTGGGCTAAAAACCAAACTAAGAAGTAATCGGCCTGGTCCAACCCCTACGGCCGGCCGAAAAGTGCACCAGTCATCTTGACGGCGTGTGTCACAAACATCGAACTATCTTCGGTCAAACTCACAAACTCTTCACAAACCGACTCGTGAGCCATCAACAGACACGATTTCTATCTCGCCATTACTTATCTGTACCACGACTGAAAAGTGGTTTAACTGCAACTTTATTAGTAGCGCCGAAAAACTGGGCTACCTAATTTCCGATTTTCCAATAATCCGAAATACTGTGTCAACTCGTTTCTGGTAAAGCCGAAAATAACTGTATCGCTCGAACAAAGTGCATCATCGAGCCGATTCTTCACGAGCTTTAAGAGTTAATACGTTGAAACCTCTAGCACTGTTCAGAACATTGCATACTGCACAGCACCGTAGCTTGAGCTTGCCGCATCATTTGTCTTGTGTAGTCATCGCCGAAGTTTCAGACCTCTTCGGTGATGCATGTTGGGTATGTCTCACGACGCCTAAGTATCTTACCAAATATTTTTGTAAATCATCTTAAGACGGTACACCGATACAGCAACAGTTTTCATTAGTAGCATACATACCTACAAACGGCCGGACGTACACGCACACACGCATCAAATGCACGTAAAGTTAATATATCCATTATCATCATATTTAAAGAATAGATAATTTATCGGAATAGGATAAAATTTTGATGTATTCAGTCTCAGCTCGTTATTTACTGTAATTGTTATTGTATTTATCACTGTTTGCCCACCAGTTTGTGTACGTTAACGATGTTGATAAGCATCGTTTTGCTGCTTTGAGGCAGGATTTTGCAGCAGAAGATTTTGGTTGTCGATGTCAAACTAGTGTATGCGTGCGTGCGTGCGTGCGTGCGTGTGTTTAAATCAACTTTGTAATTATATTTGGAAAGTGACTTTCATCAGCATCTGCGAAGGGTTAACTTGTCGTTCGTCGGATTTTCGGTAACGCAGATGTGTGTTGGACTTTGAGTCGCAGCGCTACAGGCTGGCTCGCTAGGCCTATATTTTGATGGTATCATAAAAAATACTATTAGGTTATAGCGCGCTAAGCTCGAGCACTATTGAATCAACCAGTATGCAGGTGCTGCTTTTGATTACGCCTGCAATGTATTTTGTTGCTGGATTCGTTATCATAGTTAACAATTTATTTGACCATGGCGCATCAAGGGAGAGTTGAATGTAACCTTCTATTTATGTAGTACGGGTAGACTATAATCTCGCAACAAAATCGGTCGTTTTTGGTTAAGATGTAACCGAGATCACTTTTAAGAATTATTTATGAACTAATGTGAAACTATTCTGCTACATCAGAAATTTATTGATGGGGTATTCCACATCAGATTTTGTCATTTTGCATGCCTTTCTCATGATGATTTTGAATCCGGTTAACGCTTCTACGGAGCGATGAGGGGCAAAGGGAGTGGACAAGGTCATCACGGGAGCGATGAGATTGTCCAATCCACGAGCATGATTCTATTCTTGTGAAGAGTTGACGAAATGAATTTTGATTAAATAAGCACTGCAATTTTGAAAATGCAATTATCGCATTTTGGCACTCACGAGTACGTACACATTCAAAAACTCGTTAGATAATTCAACTCTTTCCTTAGCGCTGGTCCGACTTGTTAGCAAGTTGAACATAGAAATTTTCAAATAGTCTGCTAGGAATATTATTTAGATTGTGTATTTCAAATACACGTAGTGAGCTTTGTTTTATAGCAACTAATGTTACCAGAAATCTATTTGTTTGTATACAGTTTAAATTTCAATTATTATTATTATTATTTAATAAAAGCCAGCCGTTAGGTTGACGCTAGAAAACCATCATCGAATCTTCGTGCCAGTTAAGAAACGCTGGTGAAATCATCTACATCACGAATATGTATATCTTCTGATAAGTTAGACCCAAAGATTTAGAAAATAATAGTCTTCCACGACGGCGAGCCGAATCTTACTTTAAACATCTTCATTCGTCATCGTCATCTTGTGACGTCAAAATCTAAATTCGAAAATTGACGATCTGACTGCTGCGTCCTTGAAAACTCTCATAGTGAGCGGACTTCTTCAACTATTTTGGTGGTCATCGTTCTTCAACTGTTCTGCCATCTTCTTAGACGTTATATTGTATACACCTTTTTGTGCCATTTGCAACTCGACACGACTTTTCCATTTCAAGCGCTGATTAGTGTACACTTCTGCACCTACAGAAAATCGGTGCCTTTCTTTTGTTAAATCTTATGGCGACGATTATTAGGCAGGCTTTTATGGGCAAATTCGGCCTACTGATAAATATTCTTCATTAGCTTTATCATGGCTTGTGCCCTTCTTTCTAGAACATGTATAATTGTATTTTTGTGCCAAATTACTGATCATATGTATTGTACCTCACACTCGCCTTTTACCATAACATACCATCAATAGTACATTAACATTAGAATCTCTATACCAACACTTCACAATAGGAAGCCCTTCTTGTGCCTAGAAAAGAGTTCAAGTTCAAGCTCAGTTATTTGTGTTAGAGCTCCGTTAACAAGCCGAGGCTGTTGTTGTATTCTTAAAGGTGGCTGTTTATTGTAATGCTTGCTTCAGGTTCAACCAATGTCTAGTGGTTTACCTCCTGAAAAGTCCAAACAAAAGGACCACAAAAGAGCCAAAAGTGCCAGCGGCAACGATCTCAATTTATGACTGTCTCCGGCCTATGTTCGGTCAATATTTGCTTACATATTTACTAAGTTCCTCCTCCGGTACGGTTGCGCCGTCGTGGAAATCGCTTTAGGTTTCTCGCTGGACTCACCCTTAACGGGGACGGATCACACTTCCCTCAGTATCTTCAGTGATACAGTAATAGGATAGAATATTATACCAAAGAAGGAATTCACTGCGAAATAAATAATACTATATCGGTCTATCAGTGAAACTAGGGCATTTTCAATATAAACCTAACACAGATTAACGGTTAACTTCTTGGAATTCGGTCTATACGCCTTGATTTCGACACTCCGGCTCGCGGCAAAAGATGCGCTCGGCAGACTAATTCTTAAAATGACTTAGAAAGATCGAGTAGTGCCTTCCATGCTTTCTAGCGCTAGAAATCGTCTTTGGCCTGTCTAGTGTTTCTTAAGCCAAGCCATAACTAGTTCACGGTGCTTCTAAGCGCTTGTGTATTGTGTTGTCTTTGCGTTGTCTAGTTGTGGTTGCTTTAGTGGGCACAGGCTGGGAGTCGTTCTTCGGCTCAGCCCCCTGTCGCTAAAGTAGCATCTGCAACGTGCAGTCTGTTTGTTGGGTTTGCTCAATCCTATGGGACGCTAGAGCTCACCTTGGGCAAGCAAACGAAACCTATTATAAATGCTGGGCTAGGGTCTTAGGCCTCTGTGGCATTAAACCTCTGTGTTCAAAACATTAGGTTTGGCTCCTCTTGGAGGACCGCTAACTGCAGTGGCGTCAACCTAGCTTAATTAATTAGCGTTTCAGCCCGTTTAGTATCTGCGGAGACTGACCAGCCATTTCTCATAAAACAGTGCACAGACACGTATAAGTTCACGTCCCAATACGCACGTTAGGCCTATCTGCGGTTGGATGAACTTATATTGACGGAGGCCCACGCCAGGCATTTCATATCGTTCCGGGGAAAGCTTCTCTAAAGAGAAGGTTGTTGTTATTTTTATGTAATCTAATTCAGTGTATAGGAAGCATTGGTGGCTCTTTGTCAGTATAATTATTACTTAGGTACTATATAAGATAAGTCGTTCTCTGACGAGATATCAATCAGCTAGAGATAGTAGCTCTCAGTAAATCAGTAAGAATAACGTTGGCTTAAACTGATCCAATCCAGCCTTCGGCCAGCACCTATAGCTGCGCCGAACTATGACTATAAACCAATATTAGTATAAATCTGTGGATAAAACATATATTCACGCCATACCGGATTGACGAACAGCGCGGATGCGACCGTAGTGTTTAGCCGCGATGTATGCAGGAATGCTTGGTCGGCCTCACTGGATAATTGTCTTTCCGTCGATCCCAGAGATCGGCATTTGTATTCTTCAGAGCATATGACTCCAACCTCTGATGAATGGGAATCCCCGAAAACTAACCAGAATATCTGTCTGGCCGATCCGTACCTCGCGCAATGACCGGACCCCATGAACGAGGGACTATGCAGACGCGACGACGCTACAGTAGTTATGTGTACGCTAGAGGTAGCTATGGTGTAGTAAGGTAAGGGTGGCTATGGGTGAATGGGTAAGACAATGGGTGTATGAGTAGCGGTAGCGATGGGTATATTATATCTATGAGTGTATGGGCTGGGTAGCTATGCGTGTGTATAATTGGTGGGATGTATATGTGTGGCTAAAAGCAGAGGTATCGTAAAGTAGCCGTGGGTATATGGGTAGACTAGTATTTGGTGCCTGTGTAGGGGATAGCTATTAGGGGTAGGAATAGGTGTGTATTTCTCTGGATACATAGTGGTATGGGAGCTATGGCTATATTGGTGCAGTAGTGATGACTGTTGCGGCAGCCTTTCAAAACATATGCAGCAAACATACTCATATATAGACATGCAAGCATACAGTGACATAAGCTGCGGCAAAAAGCCCCCAGATTTTGCCCCCACTCCATTTATCATCATGCACTAAGAGTCATGCGCACCATGGTTAATTTATGATCATGCATGTTTGCTGTGACAGAAACTGCTGATTTACTTGGGAAAAAATATATAATAAAATTGCATCTATATTGTTCCGTTTCAACATCATCTGTACATTTTTTATTACACAATTATTTCTGGTTGTGCCACTATTTTGTCAAAACCGAGTGAAAATTAGATATGCCAATATTGAAAATCAGTGATAACGTAGGCAGGCTAAAATTCTAAATCTTTCGAAGTCCGATAGTTGATTGGTAGATTTGTACGCATGTGCAGTGCATAGCCAAATAATATGGAGTACATTTTGACCATTACCCTGGTATCCACATCAGCAATAGCGGTAGCCTTACTCACGTGTGATATATTTCATGCAAGTTTCTGCCTTTCATCGGCCATGGTCGTTTCACTGTACACACATAAAACTGATTGGCTGATTTAAGATTTGAATTTCAATGTTTAGTTTGAATATATATATATATATATATATATATATATATATATATATATATATATATATATATATATATATATATATATATATATATATATATATATATATATATATATATATATATATATATATATATATACATGACAAAAACAGAAGAGCGTCTGTCCGCTTCACGTGAATTAACCGTGACAATTTAATTTGACAGCAGCATGAGAACTAGAATACTAATTTCTTTAAATTTAGTCTCGTAGCATCCATTGTTGTATTACTATCGTCGTCCATGATGTTCTTAGATAGCGACCATACAGAAGATGCCCATATTTGTTATTCTATGTTTCCTGCAAATTCATTTATTTGTCTGTGATTTTCACTTTTCTTTGAAACCGTGTTCTGAAATCGTAAACAACACATCCCGGCATCGCTATTATATTATGATTACAACCTAGATCACTACAGCTAACGAGAAGTCACGTGATAAATGTGCTCCTATTTTGTCAATCTAATTCTTAGATGAAGGATCACTCCTCCACATTATTCGAATGGAAATGAAAAGCATAATGATTAGTTAACTTTCCGTATTTCAAGATATTGTCGATTTTAAGGATTACATATGCGCCAATCAAGTTGCCACGTGTACAGCATTATTTCTATATCAACGAAATTCTGATCTGATTCTTCAGCATAGATCTCGATAGATTTATCCAGTGCGTTAGTAACGCCTGCGCAAAAATAAACCATCTTTCTTCTCATCGTCGGATATTGGGATTCTCAGTGATTCCTGAACTAACTCTAATAACAGTTGATCATGAAGTGTTGTAAATCTGAGTCAATGATATAGACAGAGATATTGGGTTCGTCTACTAATTTGATTGACTAGTCATTATTTCTTGACTCTCTACCGTACGTGACGGTTTCGGATAAAGATAGATGCTGATTAGTATCTTTAGGCTACACTTCAGAAAATACCTTCAATGTCTATCTTCCGATTGCATTATACTTTACGATTCTCCAGTCTGTTGCAAATGTGCACATGCCCAGATCGATATTATAATAATAACATCCGATGGGGCTCTGGTGGACGATTTGAGAAAGTCAAGTAGTCTTGGAGGTACTCATGCACAAGCCAATAACGATATCTGTGCAAAATTAACTTATTCTTCCAAGAACGGATGCTAATGTTATAATCTATAGACGGTCATGGGTGGAATAAAAGTAGTTATTGGCGCGTGAATACACATACACACACATTCGAACACGATTGACCTGTTGTCATGTTGAAATTCGATGTGAATTAGGCCTACCCTCATATATCATACATACACTTCAGTAATAGATACAATTTGCTTGCTTAAAGGATAATGTCTTTATGACTCACCATAGAAGATCATTGGAGGGAAATGTGAGTGGCGTCGTCAAAATCCTAGATATATATCATGACCCGAAATCAGACTGACAGATCGATTCCCTGGTGATATTTCAGTGAAGATTAGATCTCTTATTCGGGACAAATCTACTTGAAGGTTGTACGCAATGGAGTGAAATGTGTCTGGCTAGCTGAAACATACCATTATTGATTAGCAATGGGCTTTAAACAGTAGTCAATATATTTCGAAATGCCATAAGACTCACTGCCATAGTCTGAAATGATAGGTCATCCAGGTGGTGTCAACGGATCTAGCCAGGCGCTGATTGGTTTATGGATTCTAGGCACAATATAAAATGTCCTATTTTGTGGATTATTCTCACTTAGCAGATACTTTATCTGTTTCTTATCGATGTACTTATCTGTATGCAATGAATTAAGTATGTATGATTACTGTACTCTGCGGCTGTAGTAGTAGAAACATCCTACAGCAGTAGCTATAAAATAGCGCTTCTGGCGCAGTTGCTCCTGGATGCTCCGAAGGAGTCGAATTCACCTCCCACAGGTTTTCAGAAAAAAGGCGGAGAACCATCAGCTGCGCTATCCTTATAGGGACTACGACAAAGGCGACCGCGCCTCCCACAAGTCGGATAGGAAAAGGCGGAAAGCCGTTTAACTGCGCTATAGCTGCGCTATACCCATATGCCCCATCCCACTCCTAAAATAGCGGCTCTGGCGCACTTCTTCCTGAATGCAACGACAAAGGCGACCACGCCTCCCACAGGGGCTTCAGAATCCTGGCGCACTGACTGTTGAAAGGCAGAGCTGCGCTATAGCTGCGCTATACTCATAGGGTCTACGACAAAGGCGACCACGCCTCCCACAGGGGTTTTAGAAAAAAGGCGGAGAATCGTCAACTGCGCTATACCCATAGCACCCCCCCCCCCCGCGGAGGCCACCAGCCTGCTCAGCCCGAGCCAGCACAAACAAATTCATACATCCTAAGATTAATCGTCAGAAATCCAAATCAGATTTTTAATTTTGTGCATATATTGTGTGTACTCTTATTATACTAGAGCAAATATAAAAAATAATAAATAAAAATAATAAATTACATTTTTTTTGTTCCATTTAGATATATAAACATCCTAAGATTAATCATGTCAGACAAAAGATCCAGATCAGATTAAAATTCACATACTTGAGAAAAAAATTTCAATTTAGACATAAGCCCAGCTATCAATGCTGCAGCAAGGGTTAATCAATCCTGCCACATATGCTGAAGGGTTAGCAGCTCTTTCACCAGCTTCTGATCCCTCACTGGCTCCACGCAGGAAACCTACTCCAGCTCCACGAAGGAAGCTACCACCCACCCCTGAGAAGTCTACCCCATGTAGGAAGTCAACTCCTACACAGGATAATGAAATACCAGACTTTGTCAAAACACCACATGCCATCCAGAACTACTTGAGGGGTTGGGTACTACAAGGACATGGGAAAGACCCAGATGCTTTCATAGCAGATAACCAAAATAAGATTGTAACGAAGCTGATAGAAGAAATACTCGACCTCAAAGAAGTCAAGTTCAATCTTGTTCTCAGGGTCACTCTCAGTAAGCAGAAGAATGATGGAACAGAGGTCACCACATATCCCCTGTTCTGGTCAAGGCAGCAACCTGTCTTGAAAGCAAGCGATATTAGCAAGGCTGTGAAGGAAGCCAAAGCCAAGGTGCTGCAAGGCCTTGTGAACTACACTCGTGAAGGGTCAGGATGGGCCGTGGATTGAGTGGCCGCTCTCTACCTTAACATTGCTAGATACGAACCTCTACGTGGCGGGTCCTACATTGACCTCCCTGCCTCAATCAAACATAAGCATGCAGTGATCAATGTTAAGAATAAGGATGACCACTGTCTCCGATGGTCACTCCTAGCTGCACTACACCCAGTTGATAAGGATCCTCAGAGTGTCTCCAAATATGCCCCGCACTGGGATACCCTCGATATGACGGGTGTAGACTCCCCAACCAATCTCCACCAGCTTAAACATGTTGAGCGACAGAATGGCTTGGCTATTAATGTATTCGGGCATGCCAAGGGTGTCTACCCATTGCAGCTAAGTGATACTGACTCCGTTATTCCGAGAACCAATCTCCTACTAATTGAGAAAGCTGGTAAGTAGCACGATACGTGAATTAAGGACCTGAATCGACTGCTCCATGACCAAAGTAGATATGATGGGAGAAAACACTTTTGTGAACGTTACCTCCAGTGCTATTCCCGAGAGGATCTACTCATCAAGCATAAACCGGAGTGCTGTAGTATCAGTGACGGACCAATGCGTATAAGAATGCCTACAGAGGACACGAATATGCTACATATTACCAACTACCACAAGTAACTCAAGGTGCCATTCATCATCCATGCCGACTTTGAGGGGCCAGAGGCGAATCCAGCTCGGAATAACACACAGAAAACACAACACCATGAGATCTGTGGGTTCTCATACATTGTGGTCCACTGACGGCGCGAGTAAACCACCAGTGCTGTATTGAGGAGAAGATGCGGCTAAGCACTTCCTGGGCTGGTTGGCACGGGAAGAGGAGAAGATAAAGACCGTGCTCGCCCACCCTAAGGTGATAGAGATGACTAGAGAGGACTGAAGAGCTCATAAAACCGCAATCAGTTGCCATGTATGCGACAGACCGTTAAATGGAGAGAGTGTCAGAGATCACTGCCACATCACTGGCCTCTACCGGGGAGCACCACACAAGGTGTGTAATCTAATCAAGAGCTCTATCTCAGCCTGGGTATGAGGTTGAAGAAAATACACAGGGTTCTACGCTTCAATCAGTTACCGTGGATGGAGCCTTACATCCGACTTAACACAGAGCTCCATAAGAAGGCCAACAGCGATTTTGAGAAGGATCCCTACAAGCTGATGAACAACAGCGTCTTTGGTAAGACCATGGAGAACTTACGCAAGCAAGTGGATGTCAAACTGGTGCGGTCAACCGCGGAGGACAGGCTGAGGCAACTCATAGCCAAGCCCAACTTCGCCCAGGCAAGGGTGTTCGATGATGATATAGCTGCTCTCCACATGTACAAGACCAGCCTGGTGTTGACCCACCCAGTTTATGTGGGCATGTCCATCCTCGATCTATCCAAACACCTTATGTAAGACTTCTACTACAACCGCCTCAAGGAGGTTCAGACCGAGGATATCTATGCTGATATGGCCTCCAGGAGTGACCTCTATGACACAAGCGACTATCCGGTAACACACCCACTACACCGTACTGTCAACAAGAAGGTCCTGGGCAAGATGAGGGATGAGTGTGCTGGTGTACCAATTCAGGAGTTTGTTGGCCTGCATCCGAAGGTGTATTCAATCAAGCGCTCAGATGAACAGGAGATCAAAAAGGCAAAGGGGGTACGCAGGGCTGTCGTCAAGAATCAGATTTGCCATGATCAGTACAAAGAATGTCTCTTGGAGTGTAAGGTCTTTCACCATAGGTATGGATATGCTGATGAGTAAGGGCCACCATATCTATGGGCTCCACGATAACAAGATCAGCCTCAATCCCTTAGACACCAAGCGATGGATTGCTCCAAATGGTATTCACACCCTGGCATATGGTCACAGAGATGCCTTCATCCTCTAGATTGCGGCAGCTGAGTGTCTGGAATGACTAGTTGAAGCTCCTCTCGTACAGATGGTCGCCTAGGACTGCTCCACACTCCTTGCTGTTGTGCCAGCTAGTACAGAATAGGTTGCCCCTCAGTCTCTACATACATGTCGATTCTGTGAACATCGATTAAACGGTTAGGATCAGTCGCCTGCCTACGACCACCTTCCAGTTCAGCAGGCTCATATAGGTAGCGAACCAAGGCATCAGATGGAAGTCTGTTCTCCTCGACATTGCCTGTAGGCTGGGAAACAGTTGAGTGGTGGATAGCCTCTACTGGCTTCTTGCCAGTTAACCGAGTAACCTTAGTGTTTGATCTCTCCACAGCAATGGGCAAACCTCTCACCCATCCTTGGGACCACTCACCAGTTGGGACAACAGTCATCTCCAGAGCATACTGATGTGGGAACAGCCTCTCTGCCCGTGTCCAGTTCCACTGCTCAACGATAGCCTTGGCACGGTGATGTCCCACCTCGCCTCGTCTAATCGCCACACCATGTTTCCACATGAGCGACGCAGTTTCACCTCCAAACTCCTTACCCTCATCCACTTGCAGTAACTCTGGCCACTGGAGGGGATTCTGTGGGTCCTCATAAGATATTCTGGAACCCGGCAGCCATCTGACATGCGGACTTATCCGTAAGCGGCACCACGGACTTGAATCTGCTGGCGACATTGACGATGGTGAGGGCGTACTTGTAGGTCTTACATGTTCTTCCGAAACAGAATCTGTCATGCGAAAGGAACAGCACATCAGCCTGATGGACTCGGTTCCGGACAGGTTCATCGAAGTGCGCATACTGAATGTGCCATGGACGAGGTCTGTAGATCTGCCACATCACCTCCTAGTGAGCTACTGGCTAACCATCTCGAAGGTGAACCTATCGCCCTTGCGACGTGCAGCCTCAAGCCGCTGGTGAGGCTCACGATACTAACCGCCGGGCCGGTAATAAAGATCTTCAAGCAATATCGTGGGTGAACTCTTGGACTTCATCTTTGACGTTGACACCTGTCCTCTCCTGTACAGCTCGGGCAAACTCTAGACAGACAAATAGATGCCTGTTGTTCATCTAACAGCGGTCCCAACAGATAAGCACTTCTTCGAATACCTGTGAACACTGCTGTCTAATCTGTGCAACGTCGTCACTGAAGGGTAGCTTATCGACCATGGCTTGCCAGTTAAGGGACCTGACCAGGTCATACAGAGAAGCCATATATTATATATATTATATATATATTATATAACATGTCTTAAATGTTCGGCAGCCCAGATGACTACAAGTGCTATCGCAACATATGGGAGCCATGGACCGGCAACGCTAAAGAATGTTGCTACCCCGAGGTGATGGCTGGAATAGCCTCAGAGATCTTCTCAACTCCATGGAGAGCATTGTTGGCGATTTTGCGGACTGTCTCGCCAGCCTTCGTCGTGAACAGAGCAATCAGAGCCCAAGCTGCTGCTAGTGGGCCAAGAAAGTCATTCACGTAGGTATGATAAATTTCCTTGGCTCGGTGGATTAGTCTGCGGGATTCTGGCTCTACATCATAATAGGCATCCTCATCATAGGCATCCTCATCATTGTCTTCGTCGTGATCATCCTCAACATTGTCTTCGTAGTCCTCAACTGGATCCTCGAAAGCTTCCGGTTCATACATTGCTTGTTGTTCCTGCTGACTATATGGTGAATTTAAATTCGCTATATATAGACATGGCATCCATAATCTTGAATGCAGGCATGTATGCATTGGCGAACTGGTGTCTCAGCTTCGCCGACCATAAGGCAGCAGAGGTAAAGAGAAAACGTCATAACCAGGCGATGGCGAAGCTGTCTAAGAGGAAGTTTGAGTACAGCAAGGCACTCGAGCATATGCACCAAAGGGAGGTACGCTGACGGCAAGAAAAGGCTCAAGCCACCCGGAACATCCAAGACGCTGATGCGAGTCTCGATGAGTACTATGAGGCTGTAAAGCTCTCTGAGCCGACGCACGACTATGTGGCATCAGCAGGTCAGAAGCTAGCTGAGGCCATAATAGTAGCAGCGGTGGTAGCTGGGACAGCTGCTGAAGTTATGCTCTATGCGGCTCACGGACCTACCAGCTAGATATCTCCATTTTGCGAGAAGTGAACCTTGCTATATCCAAAGTACAGCACCGTTACTACGACCGGTCAAGTGCCCCCTTGTTCTCCGAACAGGTTCCCAATAATAAAGCTGAGCTGGTTGCCATGGTTAGCCGGGATGTTCCTTCCTGCAAAGTGACACAGCCGCCCAGCCATTCGAGTGCTGACTCGAGATCATCGTGGCCACTGGTCAGGCAAAGTAAAGCATACGACTTCGTTTCCTGCCGATAGAGACAGCAATCAGTCAGATCGCGCACCTCACCGAGAATGTTGGTCCCAGCCACTACAAGTTTGAAGTCGTCTAGCTCCCCCACCTCCTGGACCACGACTCCCTTCTGAACCAAGACTGCTACAGCTACGCAATCCGAGGCACCTCGTTGCAATGTCAACTCTAAATGCTGGTTAGCCATGGCCTAGACCTGCTGATGCTCTCGCTCTACATGTAGGGTTCGTTGTCTAGAGCCTGCACGTTTCAGTTCCTGGTCGTTCTCATCATGCCACACCTGAAGTCATGGAGAGGTCATTGTTACATCCGGAAGATGTTCAGTGTACACCCGGAGGAACAGCTTGTCCTGCATCAAGGCCGGGTTCACATGTGTGTTCTCGAAGAGGGAGAAGGATGGCACCGTGACAGGTGTTTCTATGTTTGGTTGTAAGTCGAATTCTGTGAAGCCTTCATCACATCCGACAGCATAGTACCCTTTCCCCTTCATGTGGTAGGAAGGCCCACGAGCCAGTGGAGCCAGGAATGGGTACTCATCGTTCACATAGGTGGTGTCCAGGGTGTTGATGCTCTGCATAATCTCCCACCTACTCACCACCTGTGGGAGCTCTACCTCCTTTGCCACTGTGCTCTTGAGCTTAAACTTGAGTGTCATGTTCCTAATCTCATGGATCTGTCCTGAGAGGCTGAAGTCGATGAACTTCCCTGCTGTGGATAAAGGGTTCGCATCATGGATACTAGGTCGAATGACTGTCAGACAGTCCTTCCGAGGATCAGTGTGGTGTGAGGCCGCAGATTCAACTGACCCATCTGAACGCTGTATATACTGCTGCATGGTTAAACGCCTGTATATACAGGTTTAAATGGCGATGTTTGGTAAAGTTCTCCAGCAGATCGTCTTTGGAGGGCAGAAACCAATGGGTGGCTGATGGAATACATCGACCACCTCCAAGAAGATGCCAGATGGTGGCCAGACCCTGCTCCCGATTGACAAGGTTTGCGACGTCAACATTATCCATGAGCGAGCCAAGGTCCCACCTCCATCTGATGTGGAGATACTGACTACCATAGAGGAGACCACACCAGCCTGTAGTACGAAGGAATTATTGACTCGGATGCTCTACTGGAAGTTTGACAGTGCTCAGGCCCGGTCACTAGATCTCACCA
The DNA here is from genome assembly GCA_034401795.1 of Chaetoderma sp. LZ-2023a. Lineage (NCBI taxonomy): Eukaryota > Metazoa > Mollusca > Caudofoveata > Chaetodermatida > Chaetodermatidae > Chaetoderma > Chaetoderma sp. LZ-2023a. The sequence goes on from CM067374.1 coordinate 9,960,650, forward strand.
GGACACCCACTAAGAGTCCTGTAATTCTAGCTCTCCAGAAGGCTAGGGTTGATCCCAAAGATCTGCTAGCTGTAGGGAAGTGGACTGGCGTATTCAATATCCACACTAATGGTGAACATGGGATGTTGGATGCTATACAGACTGGAGCCCTAGATTACCTCTGAGAGGAGTTCGGTGCACAAGTGACTGAAAGCTGTGAGGAGGGGCATGCCACTGGGTTGGGCGCTGGCCATACCGAAGGTAGAGAGGAGGGGTTGGCTGCCGGCCATATCGAAGGTAGAAAGGAGGCCATTGAGCACATCTTCAATGAAAGAGGGCACGAGCAGATAGAGAGGAATCTGAAGGAATTTCTAAAGTTCCCCAAGAACTATCAGATCTACCTCATCAAAACTTACCTCAAGGCAAATGCTAAGAAGACATGGGCGAAGTGGATCTTCCACGAGAAGTTTCAGAGGAAGAGAGTTGGGGCATCTGATCCTCAGTGGATAGAGTTTTAGAAACAACTACCTGATCCTCAGGCAGCAGAATCTATGGACGAAGCAGCGGAAACCATGGACGAAGTAGCGGAGAATGCGGACGAAGTTCCTCAAGCCTGAAAAAAACATCCCGGCTGACACAGCAGTTATGCATGTCGACTCGACTGACATGTGACCTTCCTTGGGGAATTCAACCTATAGCTGAAGTTCGGAGCCTTCTCCAGTGAGGGCTTGAAGCATGCGAGCTCCCCTTTCTCCTTGTTGCTGAAGATAAAGAGCTATATATCTGCGACCTTCTGCATGCCTGCGATGAAGTCTTGCTTGGTCTCCTTTAGCGTCAGGCTGTCGTATATCGTCTCAAACAGGGCACGACCACTCTTCGAGCTAAAGTACAGGAGCCTCGCATTGTGCAGGATATCTGGTGATATCTCACGGGTGTACTTCTGAAAGAAGATGAAGACAGTGATCTTGGTGTGCAGAATGCATCTGGTGATGTTGCTGAGGTATGTGACTGTCTTCTGGTCCATCGCTGGGTCGTCGAAAACTAGAACAGGTTGTTCAGTTAGTCGAGCTGTGAGCAGCTTCTCCATCAGTGCTTGCAGGTTGTGCATCTTGGTGATTGGACCATTGTACTACTGATCGTTATTGTCGACTGCCCCAGTGGCAGAGACGGACACCAGGAGTACGTCTCGAGATTGAAGATGTTTGGCGAGCAGGGCCGGCAGCAAGATGTTTTTCCCATGTCCTGGTGGGGCAATGATCAGCACCAACTAACCGGCATCATTTGGTCTACTACTGTATGGCACTGACATGTTGTACGTGCGCATGAAGGATGGTTAACAGCTCTTCAGCCGTGACCTCGTCTATATCTGGGAGATTAAATTGCAGTACTTCCTGTACCAGCTTTTTTGCCTGCTGTGTGGGTAGCGTTGTACCGCCGGCGGATATGAAGGATGCGATAGTGGCATCAAGCATGAAATCCCAACAACAGCTCAGAAGGTAATGTAGAGGGCCTGTGTCCATACCTGCAGTGTCTAGCACCTCGAGTATCCATATGATACAAGTACGAACAGTCATGCTTATTATACGATCTTAAACGGCAAGCCAAAGAATCCTGACTTCTTCACCTCGGGTAGTTGGAACTGTGCTGTTACATTCACTTGACCATCCACCGTGATATGGCTCAGGCTGATGGTGCCTACCTTGAGATTCTCCCCATCTTGTTGGAATGAGCTCCGTGGTTTGAGGAGATCCTTAGCCAGGTCCTGTGCGTAGGACTCTGCCATAACCTTGATGGCACCAGCCTCGTCGACTCCGAGCATCACTGCCCTGTCTTTGATGCCCATCCCCTTGTATAAAGTCTTGGCCTTGTTGATGGCTGATTGCCCTACCGTGGCAGTGTTTCCGACGATATCTCTGGCTGGGATGGTACCTCGGAGCTCTCGAGGTTCTCCCTTCTCATCGAAGTCTAGGAAGGAGATAGGGGCAACAGTGTCTTCTGAACCGAGGCGTGCCTCACCCAAGTGAGTGAGATTACCTAGCTCTTTGCTCTCTAGGTCTGTGAGTGACAGAGACATTGTTGTGGTATACAATATATTACTATACATACCAGCTTAAGCCTAGACATAGGCCACGATGATCTCGACCATAGCACTCGTCGCTAGCCCTAGAACTGCAGCTTCCATTAGAGGGATGCTTTCGCTCATGACCTTGGCGGCAACAGTATAGGAGGTGCCACTGGTGGCGATCTGTGGGATGGGATGTGTTATTCCTAGACAGTGGTCGACAACCGTACTCGCCACTGTAGCGAAGTCAGTGGCTCCAGCGGCAGGAATAACCTCATTACCACCTGTCATCTTCACCATGGCCACATTCGCGGCTACATTACTGGCGACATGAATGGCCAAGGGCGTAGCCTATCTCAGTAGCCTCTGGGCCTTGCTTTTGAGCAGCTTCTCCACCTTCTGGAGACTCGCCTGGCTCTCCGGGAGTTGCTTTACAATCTGTACCTTTGACATCATTGTTTAATCTGTCTCTATAAAGATAAGTATACAATGCGTTTAAACGTGTATGTTCTACCTCGAGAGCACTGAGCAGATCTGACCAATCTGCATCTGTTAGCTGATTGGATTGGTACTCGGGAATAATCATATTTATCCATATATATATATATATATATATATATATATATATATATATATATATATATATATATATATATATATATATATATATATATATATATATATATATATATATATAGTGGCTTAAACCATGAACCTACTAGTACTATGTACTAGGTATTATGATGTCTTCCGCATCGAATTGAAAGATTATAAGAAGAAGTCACCTGATGAGCTCGCTCAGCTCTCTAATGCTGAGGTAGCAGAGGAGCTGACAGCTGTGAAACCCTAACTAGGATTTGGAAAGGGCCAGATATGCTTCGTCAAATACCTCATTATAGGAGGCAGTATCGTAGAGCAGCTCCTGCATACTAAGGAATTCTACAAGGATCGGGAGTATCTGTCGGACGTGTTCCAGCAGTTGCAGGCATCCATGGCATCCCCCGACTCTGAGTTGAATAAGGCTCTGCGCTACTCAAGCTGGAAAAAGGCTGTACCACCCGAACCATACAGTCCTTGGGTGTGCATGCTGGCAGCGTGTTTGGGGCCGTCGGGCAGGCCAAGCTAGTTCAGGCAATCTCAGCCATGAGTACCATTGCTCCTCTGGAACAGGCGGAAGAGTTGTTGCTTGCAGGAACCACGGCCGAGCAGACTGGTGGCGAGCACAGAAATAGCCAGACCTGACACCACTTGTAGGGCTATCGTCCTGCTAGCAGTGCTGGGTGGGGTGGTGGTGGGTGCCTGCTGTTCCAGCTGTCGGAATTTCTGTTCCAGCGATCGCTGTTTGTCATCTGCTGTTCCAGCGGTCGGAATTGCTGTTCAAGACCACGGGGACCTAGGTGTCGCTGGAACGACATGTGCGGCCGAGTTGATGTCAGTGTTAAACCCAAAGTGCACACTGGGGAATTCCCCTCGACTATCATTTTATAGTACTCCCTAATCTTCAGATCCTCGACATTCACAATCATATTGCTCGCAATAAGCCGTAGGTGTGGTGATATAGCGAAGTCGAGCTTATGGTAGGCCTTCTGTAAGGCTTGCTGAAACTTGGCAATGAGGATACTGGGATCTACAACAATGATCATGTCCTCAACGAGACTGCTGAACATAGCCTGCACCTCTTTTCCACTCGGCCCAACTATGAAGTGGCACAGCTTGGTCTGGGCTGTCAGGAGACAATAACATAACGCTTCTAAGGACTGGTTGATTCGAACGATCCCTGCTGGTGTGAGCCCTGAGGTTGTGTGTGGGACAAAGTATTTCCATGACTCTGGATGGTCCTGCCTGATTCCGACTATATGCATATTCTGCACCAGTGCTCCAGGCTCTGAGTCTGGATCGAATGAGAATGTCGCTGTCTTCCGATGACTGATTTTTTGGGATGTTTGACAGGGGAAGCCTGAGTAGTCTCGTCTCTGGTCACCATATGTAACGCCTAGACTGCTGTTGTCTCCACCGTGGAAACGATAGTCTGAGTGGGCATTGAACTCTCATTGGCATCTACTGGCTGCTGAGAGGCTGTAGCTTGTGGTTCCCGCAGTCTGCGGATTGAAATTATTTGTATCAGGCAGGCTTGCGCCCAGCTCATGGAGGATTCGCCTCACCGTGTACTACACATGAAATCTGAAACAGCTGACAGCGAGCACAGGTTCGCGGGCACCAGAATAGGAGTGCAGCGAACCTGCGCCAATGCCGCATCCTGCTGTGGCACACCACACGGCAAAGTTCAGCTGTTGGTTCCAGAACGAGAGATTCGGGCCTTCCATCCAGGTATGAGCTTTCTTCGCATCCTTGATGGTGATTGCAAGGTTGGTCAGTGGTCGTGGATTGATGGAGAAGGTGATGCGGGACAGCCCATTGACTGTGATCGAAATAGGTGTTAGGTCCGGTATGTCATCCAGGAGACCACGTGTCGAGTGGGTCCAGAGTGTACCCAGGAGGGGCGGTTGGCTCTGGTTGATTGTCGTGAGGTTCATGGGGAAGGCCATCTATAGTAGTCATCTTAAAGCCGCTGTTCCAGCCACGGACGCAAGATACTATTTGGCACCATAGAGATCTTCGATGTAGCCCTGCCACAGCATCTCTTTTTTAACTCCTCCATGTCCACCCGCTGGAGCCTTTGAGGTAATACTGGCGCACTTTGGGTTTCTCTGTGCGCTACAGGGTGTGGAGCTTCAATATATGGTGGTACACTTCATCACTGACCTGTCCATCCTCGAGAGCTTTGCTGACAGACTCGTCGAAAGCCTATAGGCTGCTCTGTGCTAGTGTTACATACTTAGCATGCTTTTCTAGCTTCCTGGTGATCTGACGCTGTCCAACGGCCAAGCTGGTGGCCAGAATAGTAGCGGCAAGGATCACGCTACCCAGTGGGATAGCAACGATAGCACCCCCCCTGTGGCGAGTGCGGCAATGGCGGACACACCAGCACTAGCTCCAATCACACCCGCAGCTGTGGTCGTGCATGCAAGACTGTTGTAGGCTGTTTTATGTCGCCTGTATATTCTGCTGTACTTTTCTGTCTCATTAACAAGATTCTGTCTGATGGTGTCAATCTGCTTGAGTCGTCAGCTGTGGACTGTACCGCCCTCCTCAGGTGCTAATGCGGGATATAGTTCAGGCTGCTTTGGCCATTCCGATTTAGCCATTGGTATATATATACGGCTTAAACTCGTGCTAGCACTGTATCATCTGTAGGATCAGTTGATGAGTAATTGTGGAATTCATCTTGGAAAGCCTGGCGAAGCGTGTGAGCTGATTCGTGCGAAGGCATATCTCCCTCAAAGACACATCATTCAGCTGTCGGAACGACATGTCTGGGGCCAGTAGCTTGTGCAGCCGTGACATCTGGAACTTCACCTTGTCACTCTGATAGTACGCCCGCCGTTGCTGGAATTTCTTAGATTTATACATCTGCACCCTTTCCTCTTCCCATTGCTCTACAGACTCAGCACCCATGATATGATCACATGAATCACACAAGTTTGGCCCTACGATGCCGTCCATCCGTCCGTTCAACGTCTGAAGCGAGGTATGCCACGATAACTAAGAGGGGTATGAACGTGAGATCAGTAAATTTTCACAATGTCCGCAAACACTAATGCACTGAAATTGCGAGCACCACACAAATCGGTAAAGTCCATGATATAAACTAGAAAAATCGGAAATCGTTCCACTAGACGCGCTAGTTGAGTTTTAAGGCATGTTTCTGAAAAAAAATGTTTTGAAATATTGAATATTAGCAATTTAGCAAGTAAGTAAATGTGCGTAATAATTTTCGGGAAAATAGCTAAGAATGGCTAAAAAAAATGTCATTTTTCACGCTATCGGTTGGAACTGCCATGTTGTGTACGATCTGTCTAACGATTTAACCTAGAAAACAAGGCTCATGACAGTTTTCTCTCTGCAAATATGATCAAATATTCTATGCAAAAGCTAAAAACTAGATTACTAATGATGGCAGTGGATTCTGAGGTTGTCCATCTGTGTCTCATGCCCCTAACTATGAGTGAAACAACTCGATCTGGTTCCAGAACCAGACCTGGGTCTGGAATACGGCAGAATGCACGTATAATTACTCAGCCACGATGTTGTATCAGATGGAAATCATCTTGATAGAAGATATACAGATATGCACATGTGCTCTGCGAACAGGAAATACAAGAATTAGAAAAATGACACACCAGTCCATCCTTCCCCCATCTCTGCCACACCCCTGGATCGCGCTTTCCCCCCTCCCCATCTCTCTCTCTCTCTCTCTCTCTCTCTCTCTCTCTCTCTCTCTCTCTCTCTCTCTCTCTCTCTCTCTCTCCCGACTCCGCAACCCATCTACCAATCTATCCAAGCAACAACTCATCTACCCATCCACCTGCACTAGCATCCACCCACACCTCTACTCACGGGTGCACTCGCTCGCACGTTAATTTCCTACCTCCACGCATTCTACATCTTTCCCTCAACATGCTCACGCACGCACACGCACACGCACTGCACGCGCATGCACGCGCACGCGCACACGCACGCGCACGCGCACGCGCACGCACACGCACACGCACACACACACACACACACACACACACACACACATGTCTCTAACATACAAGCTCTGCCGCCCGTGGAATAAATCATTCATCCAAGATTTTGCTAGACCAATGCTTTATTTGCGTGATAAGTATGTAGATCCCTTGACATTTGACTACTGCGAGAGTGCGGACCGCAATAATGGTATGTTCCAGCTAGCCAGTTACATTTCACTCCATTGCGTACAGCCATCAAGTAGATTTGTCCCGAATCAGAGATCTAATCTTCACTGAAATGTCATGGCCAACTTGTGTTAGATTTATTTCACGAATTCCAGTAACTGATGATGACAAGAAAGATAGAATACCGTAGCGCGGGTGCCCTTAGCGCACTGGATAAATAAGTCGAAATCTGAGATCTGTGTTGGAGAATTAGATCAGAACGTCATAGATATAGAAACAAGACATCAGTATTACATTGACTTGATAGTGACATTTTGGTGGCATTTTGTATTCTAAATTGAAATCTAGATTTGTATCCAGCTCATAATGATCTTGACATCAGAGGTCTGAATTTCTTTAGGCTGCTCTTACCGATTTAGGTGTCTATATGACCATGCTTATTTCCAATAATTTGGCAAATTCTAAAATAAAGGCAGAAGAATTTAAACATAAGAACCTAACTGTTAAAGTCGGCATTTTATACAAGTCAAATGTAACAATGACCTTTGACCTCATGGATGCAATATAATTGTGATCCATTCCATTGATATATGGAAATCGGCGTCCAACCCTAGTCCCAATAGGGTGAACCAATCCTGAGATATAAGACAATATGTTGAGCTAAAACAGTTTTATGCCAAGGTCGCAGTAACCGTATACTTTAACCCCATCACCGCAATAGCAGTCTACTCCAACCAATTGGTATATTGAAGCATGTCTCCAAGTTTTGTCCTAATAGTGTGAAGTCATGCCGAGATATAATATCAAACTTAAATCAAACTTAACCCCCCAAAACTGTTTCATATTAAGGTCAAAGCGACCTTGACTGATCTCATGACGTCAGTATCATTGTGCTCCCTTATATTGATATATGGAAGTATGTGTCCAAGTTTATTCTCTATATGATGAAGCCATGTCGAGCTATAAGAGGATATGTTGATCTAAATCAAAAACTTAACCATAAAAGTAGAGTTTACTACCACGGTCACAGTGAAGTTTTGACCGCATGACCTCCAGATCAGTGTACTCCATCTACTTGATATAAGAAAGCATGTGCCCATGTTTAGTCCCATACGAGTGAACCGAACCTGAGATATATACTTAACTGAGATTGTCGTATATGTAATGGTCAGTATAAAGGCTACAGGATTGTTGGCTGTTCTGATTGGTCTAAAGAGATATGACGTCATCTCATTTGCATATTAGGCCAATCAGAGCTGCCGCCCATCCCTTCTCCTCATAATAGTGATGTAGAGCTTTGATTTGTGCCGATGACTGACAGGTCTAACGAGCTATAAGGGTATTGGGTGTGTGGGCTCACTTGTATCTGTAAGGGAATTAGCTGACGTTAGCGTGGATTAGATTACTGTACGATGTGAAACACTAATGCGTTTTATCCAAAAGACAAAACCTTAGTAATGATTAAAACGTCATTAATCAAATGATTACCGGATATTTTATTTTGCCAAAATGCTTAACCCAAAATGGAAACGATAGAATAGATGTCTAGGGTCATCTAAATGATTTCCATTATCAATTGTTAACCCTTTTATTCGAAGGAAAGCTTATGGGACCGATTTGAGGTGAATTCCAACACTTCCTTATCTTGGCTCGACGTATGGAAGAGTAATCTGCATTAGCATTTGAACTTTAACCTATTGATTCAAAATATGGTGTTAATTAAGAGGAAATAAACAAAGACAGATTTGAAAAATATTATTCATTCATTCTTGCCTACTTTCTGATCTGTTGTAAAACTATAGCAGTATTGTTCAGTTGACATGATTGTTACAATTGATATAGTATATGAATATAAAATGATTCTGTTGAAGCAGGATTTCAAAATGATAACTACTGAAACCCTCAATGTCTTACGTTGAATATTCATAAACTAATTTGACCCAAAACAAGAACTCTAATCCTTGAAGTCATATCTAGATCGAAAGGACCATTATCGATCCAACGGATTGATCCTGGTTGATCCAATCCCTGCTCTCTCTTTGAGTTTTGATAACAATCACATCAAATCGATTTTTCGATCCGATGTCATTTATATCAACCCTCAAAGAATATCACAGACGATTTAGTTCACTTCAAAAATCATAAATGCTCAAAATTAATGTAAGATGAGATCCGGGTACATCCACTATGCAAGTTGAAAATGATCCCCATTCGATCTGATCCATAAGACCACTATCGATTACTGAATCATTTAGAACCTGGGATGGATATTGACCATCGGATAACCCTCAGAGTTTATGGCAGCATGTATGATTTTATGTCGATAAACTTAAGAGTTAACGGTTCTTGGTTCAGAATTTAACCTTGAAAATATTAACCTAATTAATGTGTTAATAGTTATGACAACAATCAATATAAAATTTTCATATAATAAATCAATAATATACGACCTGAATGTAGTATAGCTGTTGTAAATGCTCAATGGAAACAGTCATTTCTTTGTGGCTTGAAGACGAAAGGTTGCACCCAGACGAACGCATAACACAAAAATAAAAACGACCGGAATTTATCTTATGACATAGGTTGATCTGAAATGCTGAATAGGCCTGGCCACGGGCCGCCAGAAGCTAAAGATGTGATGGATTAGCGAATGGCCTGAAGCTGGTTATCTGACCCACAACCACGTTAACCAGGAGCTGGTTATCTGGTGATAGTTAATGATGACCAGGAGCTGGAGACCTGGTTACGCACGATATTATTAGAAGCTGGAAATCTGGTCATGGATGATACTACCAGGAGCTGGAGACCTGATTACGAATGATATTACCAGGAGCTTGAGACCTGGCTGCAGATGACAATACCAGGAGCTGGAGACCTGGCTATAGCTGATATTACCAGGAGCTGGAAACATGGGTACACATGATACTACCAGGAGCTGGAGACCTGGCTACAGATGATATTACCAGGAGCTGGAGAGATTCTTGGATGAAAGTTCATATTGTGCCCATAAATCAAAACGTATATTGACTGGACAAACGTGAATTAACTGTTAATGGGCCCTAAACTGAGATGGCGCCCATATCGATTTACGAATCTGTATGAGGACTGCTGATAAACTCATTTTTATATTTGAACTTCACAATCGAAACATTCTCTCAGCCACGCCGGTGTATATGGCCGGCGTAGAAATATATACATGTGAAACGATGGCTGCCTACATCACTGCTCAAATAATCCATAGAGATTCAATACATTTTATAAATAATGAAATCTACATTGATTATAACCTAATCATAATAACAAATACAATTATCTTAATTCTAACTGATATAAATTTTGCATAAATGTAAATCTCGATTACAAATATTCCCTACGCTTTTATAATTGACATGAAGTAATTTATTTCATTAAATCAACCAGAAAGCATGCAAGACTGAATAACAATCTGTCTACTTATATTGTAGTGGATTTGGAGTCCAAATCTGTTGCGGGTGGCATAAGCTAACGTGATTGTATAGAAATGTGATTGCTATGTATGATCTTACGATCATATGATAGCAACCGTCGTCACATATCTTAGTGACGTCATAACTCTCAACCAATCAGCACAGCCACTTATGCAGTCACCATTGATCGAGGTGTAGAAATATTGATCCTCGGTAATGCTGATTGATGGGGCTAATGACACGTGAAAATGTTAACGGTAGGAAGAGGACTAGGGGTGAATGATCATGTGACACCTCGCTGTCTATCAGGGCAACCACTTATAGAATTGCCAATGTTTAACTTGTAAATGTATTGGAAGGTAATGCGTCGTGAGACTGTAAGGAGGCCTGAGGCTGCCTCAAATATTGATGACATCATAACTCGCGGCCATTAAGGGCATCCACTTATATGGTAGCCAACGCTTGCTCTGTGAAGCTAATACATCATGCAAATGCTTAGGGGTCTATGTGTCGGGATCTCTATAGAGTTGTAACACACACACACACGCACGCACGCACGCACGCACGCACGCACGCACGCACGCACGCACGCACGCACGCACGCACGCACGCACGCACGCGCACACACACGCGCACACGCACACACGCATGTACGCACGCACGCACGCACGCACGCACGCACGCACGCACGCACGCACGCACGCACGCACGCACGCACGCACGCACGCACGCACGCACGCACGCACGCACGCACGCACGCACGCGCGCGCGCACACACACACACGTGCACGCGCACACACACGCGCACACGCACACACGCATGTACGCACGCACGCACGCACGCACGCACGCACGCACGCACGCACGCACGCACGCACGCACGCACGCACGCACGCACGCACGCACGCACGCACGCACGCACTCACGCACACTCACGCACACACACCAGACATCCCTATGCTCGAACATATCTACACCTAGTAGTGTGGTCGTTGGAGTAAAAAAATGCACATGCAAATTTCTTTGACCCGGATTTATACAAATAACCAAGCGCTCCGGCAACTGCGGAAATGATAAAAGTGCACCATCACGCAAACCAGCGTTATTGTAACTTAGATTACATAAGCCACTTGTTCATTTAAAAGTTAACAGTCATTAATGATGGTGTAAATTTATTTGCCCCGAGTGCTGCATAATAAAGAGACATTATCCAAATCGAGGAATTAGTTATATAGTAAATATAGGACTTGTGTCCTATATGTTTACCGTTTGTACCCAATGACTGAAGAAAGCAGGGAAGAGTCGTTGCAATCTCCGAGAAGAGTGCTGTGTTAAATGTAGATTGGGATTTGAGACTGAAAAGCCAAATTACAACGCGCAAAGAAATTGCGATCCAGTACACCAACATTTAATTGGAAAGCTGACTGCTTTCTCTGTGGATTTTCCGCGGCTGTTTTTAGTCGACACCCAGGAAAAACAAGTGTGTATGAAGTAACAACACTGCACTTCAGAGACAAGCTTATAAAATGCTGTAGGAAAATAGCTGATCCATGGTCTAATGATGTACAGAATCGGTTACATGGATGTTTTGACTTGATTGCAGCGGAAGCTGTTTATCATGACGAGTGCTACAAAAGATTTGTGCTAATGGAGGAAGATAGCCTACCTAGTACCGGTATAAAGCTGCATGGCGACCAGAAGATAGAGAAATGCTAGTTTGCTTTGAAAGAATGCTAGTTTGCTTAAGACAGAAGGTGATGCAGAACTGTATGCCCTTGTAGAACTTCACATTAAGATGATAGAGTTATAAAAAGATTCTGAGGTTATTCAATTAAGAGACGTAAGCAAACACTCTTAGATCACTACAAAGAATTTATCTTCTTTGCAGACGTGAGTTGACATAAAAATGGTGTCTGCTTCAAATATATGGCGAACTACATAATTAATGATAAATGGTACTGTAACAAGAAAGCGAATCTCGAATAGGAGGTTGAACGTATAGTTATAACTGCAGCACAGATTATTCGCACAGAAATCAGAGATAAGGAGTATAATACAGAGGTGTACCCAGCTAACGAGGATATAAGCGACATTGCCAAAGGCAAGCAATGGCTCTCAAAATGCCTCCAGCTATTTTTTAAAACGCTTATTTCATCAGAACTGAAACAGAATAGTATTGTGCTGTCCATCCTGCAGGCAGCACGACAAAGATCAGTTATAACTCCCACATTGTTTGGGTTAGGAGTTGAGATGGACCACGTATTCGGTTCTAAGTGGTTAATAAATGAGTGGTCAAAGTTGGGCTTCTCTGTGAGTTATGATGAAGTTACCAAAGGTTGGTTCGCGCAAGCCGTTTTCCACAAACAAGATTCCCGCAAGAACACTCATGGCGGGGGGGGGGGGGGTGTGTGGTGGGGGGGGGGGTATATCGCTCAGCACTGTAAGTCTAATAGGATGGCTAATGAGCAGTCAGCAACAGATACGATAGTACTACTGTGGTGAAGAAAGTTCCCATACACCGATGGCATGGATGGAAGTTGTAAACAACCCGATCACAAGGGGGGGGGGGGAGTTTGTCAGATGCGAATGAGGATTGAAAACAAAGCTTAACGGTGCTGGGTACATCAGCCGGCTCTGAAGACGCAGCGCGCAGAGTTTACTTGCTGCGGTCAAAAGTTAGAAGAACCTACACGTTATTAGTGCAGTGACAGTTGAAATACCACTTTTTGGCGTGGCCAGCAGATCTGGCGAGTCATCCATCAAAGAACATCGTGCCTCTACGTCTGTAGAATCACATATTCAGGAAGTAAAGGCCTAACTACAAGTTCATGTTCTGAAGTAGATATTGATATTCGTGAACAGTAATCAGAAAGTTCCAAATTGCTCCCGTAAGTAGGGAGTTACAAAATTGTTTTCAATGCGGTGGGTTGGCTTACTGCTAGCTACGGGAGAGAAATATGCGTAATATCTGTCGCTCAATAGTAACTGGTACAGGTCCAACCTATTTGGCCCCTGGCCGAGGATGCTCTCGATCTCTGGATCGCGTCTCCTTTTATACTCCACTTTTAGTTTTCGATTTTTTCCTGGAATTATTTTTCCAGGCCTTTTCTTTTTTTGTTTTTGTTATACTAATATTATGGTGCGTGCTATAACTTATTTAGTAGATGATTCTAAACAATAGCTCGCATGGGTGTTCTCTCTGAGTGCGGATAATCATTATCTCCGCAGAGAACACCCAAGTTCCAACATACCATAATTTAAGTTTTAAATATAATATAATGAAATAAGACAATATATATATACATGTATCTACGTATACATATGAAGTGAAATTGTGTAATCAATTGTATCGAAGGCTTTGGAAAGATCGAAGAATACGCCTAGTGTATGTTCATTATTCTCAAGGGAGGTAGATAAATTTACAGTCATATTCATGATTGCAAGCATAGTAGAGGAGTTTTGAGAAAAGTGGAAGCGCCAAGACGGTCCAATAATTAGTAAAATCAGATGCATCTTTAGCTTTGTATATGGGTGTAGCACGTGAAACCTTTAGTCTTGATTAAAATACTCCCTGTGTAAGTAAGAGATTACAGATGTGGTCCAATGGTGTGAGTATTTCTGTAACAGTGTTTTAAAATCTACGATTTGAAAGATCAATTCCAGCACTTTTAGCCGTGTTAATTTGCATTAGTACTTTGTAGATCCTTTTTACTATCTTGGCCTATAGTTGCTTGGTCGTTTTTAGTGGTGCACTGATTTCTTTAGCAGCTTCCTTTAATGGTCTCACTGATATTTCATCCGGGCCAATACTTTTATTGAGGTGGAGTCCTTACAGCTTATTTTCGATTACGATAGGTATTATTAATATATCATTTAATACAATACCATTGCTTCTGGGGCTAATGATTGCTATAGAATGCAAGGTTTTTGATGTGAACATGCTTGAGAAAAGGCTGTTAAGAATATTAGCCTTTTCTTTGTCATCTGTAGTCATAATGCCATTAGCTTGGCTACGTATATTGCTAATTGATTCACGTAGAACTGTTTTACTTTTGACAGAGTCTTGGAGTTCCCTTGCGGTCATTGGCCAATTTGTTTTTCTGTCATTTTATTTCTAGCTGGATTGTAAGGAGTATAGTCTGTGGTTTCTTTGATTCATTATATCTTTTGCATGTACGATTTTTACTTGTGAGTGCTTGTGTTGTGCTCATGTCGAGCTAGAGATATTTCTTCCATGATGTTTTGATGTAGGAATATACTGCTCTTTCATTGTGAGCAAAGTTGTGGGTAGGAGTTCCCAAGATTTTGATGCGTTTAATTCGTGCAGATGATTGCAATCAGTCCTTTTTAAGTCTTTTCTCATTGCGGTATACCTTCCTTTGTTCAGCAGTAGTTTTGGCATAGTTGTTTGCTTGCTTGTGTTTGTCAGGATGCAGTGATATGTGTATAACATTGTGGTCGCTTTTACCTTATGGAGATAAATGTGTTATTTCGTGAACAATTTTTTGTTGTTTGTTAAAACTAGGTCCAAAAGACTTAAAGTCTGATTTATTCTGTCGTGTCGTATTTGTAACTAGTTGCTGTAGGAAAATATCCTTGGAACCAACAATAATTCTTTCCTTTTGTTGTAACATCCATGTACTCCATACTGATTCATTAAACCCGTGCTCATTTAGTATGTCACCGTTCTGGGCATTTAATGATTCATAGATATAGATAATGACTCATCATGATGGATTACTATTCAACGAGAGGTTGTACTCATCAATCGGCAGCTGACTAATGTTTATGGTTATGTTTTTCGGTAAGACTTCCATAATTAATAGGATGCTGGACGAATCTTGTATACAGGCGCTTCAAGCTCAGATTTAAAAAAATTAATTAGACTATCTGCATTAATGTATATATACACCTGTGCAAAAGTTAAGCACCACCCTATTTTTACGCACATGCGAGGGTATATTCATGTGCTATGAAGAAAGCAATAGCATAAACATTTATGTACCCATCCATCTTAGTGCAAGAGGTAATAATGCAACTCGAGGAATGCTGATTATGATGGTGGGGAAACACTGTATGTTTTTGTTTGAACTTGAAAACGAGGCCTGAATATGGTTACGTTGACACAACTGACAACTATTGCCCTAAAGTTGACACACGTGGCTAGATTGTCATTAATGGTGTCTGAAAACGAAGTTTAACATCTGTGCACGAGTTTGAGACTGTCATTATTAATACCGGGTATATCCACCTTGTGCCTGGATGACGGCCTGGACACGACGTCACATGCTGGTCACCAACCGACTGATACGCCATTGTGGTATTCGTTGCCATTCAAGATGGAGTGCGTCTGTTAATTCCTGTAGGTTCTGCACAGGGGGATCCCTCCTTCTCACCATGTTTCCCAGAATGTCCCAGATATGCTCAATAGGGTTCATGTCAGGGCTCCTTGCTGGCCATGGTAGGGTTTCGATGGCATTCTGGCGGAGGTATTCATGCACAGCTCTAGCACGATGTGGTCGGGCGTTGTCATCCATGAATATAGGGTGGGTTCCAGGTGCATGATTTACAAAATGAGGGACCACAACTCTATCCAGTATGGAATCTTGATATCTTTGTCCATTTGGTGTTCCAGGTACAGTCAATGAATCCAGCTTACAATCAAATGAGATGCACCCCCATATCATAACGGAATCTCCACCAAATGGAACTTCTTCCATGATGTTACGTTGGTCGTACGCCGTGCGTCTGGACCTCCATACACGAGTTCAACCATCTGTGGCATGAAGCAGGAACCGACTTTCATCGGACCAGTGTACCCGTCTCCAGGATCTCATGTTCCAGTGTCTTCTTTCGTTGCACCACCTCAGACGCTCCTCTTTGTGGTGTGCAGTGAGGAGAGGACGTCTGACAGGTCTCCTAGCTTTCATGCCAGCAGCATACAGTCTCCTTTTGACGGTAGACATTGACACTCTATTGCGCGTTTCCCATTGCTGGCTGAGCACTCTGCTGTTGGTGAATGGAGATCTCCTAACAAGGCGTACTAGGGCTCGATCATCACGGGCAGTAGTCTTCTTCGGTCTTCCAGATCTAGGCCTGTCCTTCACCTCGTTAGTTTGCCCATGTTTTGCAATCAAACGACTGATTACAGTATGGTTAATGTTCAGCTGTCTGCCAATCTCTCTGCATGACATACCAGTGGTATGCATGCCTATGATTTGCCATTTCACACGATCACTTAACCTTCGTCTTGCCATAGCGGTTCACAATCAAGAGCTAATTCTCTCTGTACAAATAAACCATGGTCATGAACACAAAATTCCTAATCTTGTCGCCTAAATCTGTATGTAATGTACTACACCTCAAACTGGACTTTTACATAACTGAACACGTGTGCTGTTTCCCGCCACGCACGGACATCAAGCGGCGTGAAGTCATGCATGCATGTGCATTTCGTACTTGGAATTATGTCAGCTAACGTGGGGACAAAATGTATGGCAGCCCAGTTGTACCATCATGTTTCTACGTTCTATTGGTTTTGCTGGTGCTTAACATTTGCACAGGTGTATAGATGTATTGGTTAATGTACTGTTTCTTATTTGAGAATGATTTGGTATTGGTCTTGGTATACTGTACACCCACCAGTTAGTATTTGTATATGTACATGAACAATTTGCAATCTGTACCAGCGATGTAGTCAATCTGAGGATTAGCGACCACATCATGCGACGAATGTATCCTGGGTACAGATGGCGTTCTTGTACTAGTAGGATATATGCTGTGTTGATTACTTCCTCAAGATATGCTCTGTTGCCTATTGGCCCCTCAGCGTTAATGGTGGCGATTCTGACGGATTCAGAATTGGTTTGTATCAGCTTATTAGATGACTTGTAATCCAATGGTTCCACAACCAGCGACGTCTGTATGGGCAACTTCTTTTTGTCAATCGGCGGTTGTACCTTAGCATCGACATCAATAACATTCCCTGATTGAAGTGGTAGAGCCTAATTCTGTTGGCTCTACCGCGGTGATAGATTTGCAAGTGATAATGTTAGTGGTCTTATATCACTGTTATCAGAGCACTGCATAGTTATTTCTGTTACGGCTGGCGGTATCCCATCTTGATGTTGAGTACGAGCATGTTGTACCAGCGGGCCAAAGCCTGGTGGTAGTGCTGGGGGTGCCTCAAGCGTTGTGTTGCTTTGATGAGTTGTTACACTGGCAGGATGTAGGGGCAGTTCACTTTTCCAGAGTACCCGCCCATCACATGACGTCATAATGAACTGCGTGATGTGTAGAATGAAATCATAATGAATGACGTCGATAAGTACGTCACGAACGCATATTTGAAGACGGTCTATGCGTTGTTGTACAAATTGTGTGCTTTTACTATTTAAGAAATATTCTGTTGAATATTTTGAAACTAATTTGACTGGGCGCATAGGCAGCAACAGCACCCAGTCAAATTAGTTACAACATATTCAACAGCTTCCCTGTATAGTTTTCAGGAAATCGATAACTAGGGCATTCGGGGATCGATCAATCCCAACACGGCGAGGTATGGGTGGAGCTTAGCTAGTGATGGGCGGAGCATAGCCAAAAATGGAAAGGTGAATTGTGCTGGACCAATCGTACTGATTTGTTAATTTGTAACATTATAACCGCTGGATGTGCTGCTGGATGACCATTTAATTGTTAGATGCGGTCGTATGTTTCACTGGTGGAGTTGGTTGCACTCTGTGTGTTGTTGCAATAGTTCCTCAGCCTGGAGGTTGTGGATGACAATTTGCTCTTCGGTACATAGGAGCACAACTGGGGTCCAATTTCTACTAGTGGGTGAAGAGATGCAGCGTTGTGAGAATTAGACGTCTTTGTAACGGCCTATTTAGATTACATTGAGCGTGGTATACTTACTCCTAAGTCTCAAGCAGTAAGCATACGGCGAATGACCATGTTTGCAAAACATTACTCAAATTTTAAAGAGATGGGAAAAACTAATTACGCACATAATACACTCTGCGTTCATGAAACACGTCTCCATCAACGCTGGTGGACGTGTTGCGCTTATTGCGCTGCCCAAACCCAAGCAGAACTCCTGGACCATCAGCAAACCTGCGATAGTGCTCCTCAATAGCACCCGAAGATCTTGTCCAATGCGACACTGTTTCCCATCTGAGAAAAGATTGTTAGTTTCACGCACAGCGAATGCTCGTGTCAGTGGTCATGTTGAAGTACTGGGACTTTCCTCAGATGGGCATCGGCATATTACGGGACTTTAACGCCATCAATCGATCACAGATTCTGGACGCACTAAATCAAGCTGGCTGTAATAACGATCACTTGCGAGTTGTTAGACTGCTATTGGCAATTAGTTGAAAGTGCGAGTAAGAAATGTGGAGTCTGCAGCATTAGATACCTGCATTATTTTATTGTCCACATGGAGATGGCCTCTCCAATGCTGTTTACATACTACCTTTCCACAGACCTCCCATCTCTTCGAGAGCAATCCACAAGTCTAAAAGCTGCAGAACAAACCAGGAATGTGAACCTCTTTGTGAACGAAGCCAAGACAGAATCTATCCATATACACCATTCAGCGACAGACGAAGTCAGTGACAAAGTAATCACGCTGGCTGCTGGGGAGTAATTGAGGAAAAGCAAAATCTTGGTCCACTAAATTGCAGCTCCTCTGACATCGGTGTACATTGCGCCATGGGAGACATTTCTTTACAGTGCTTTTGAAAACTGCTGGTTTCTTGATCATGGATCCCTCTAGCCAAAATCTATACTTGTATGATACGAAGTGTGTATCACTGATGCTGTACAAAAATGTAACCGCTGGGCAGCTAAGTTCTAGATTAGCTTGATGCCTGTCACCGGAGACACCTTCGTATTATAACCAAGCATCGATGGTCGGAGAGTATCATCTCCAACGACGCAGTATACACTATGTCTGGCTATATTCTGCGAATGTCACAGGACACCACTGCACAGGAAGGCTCGGAGTTTGTTGTATTCGGTGCTAACATCTACAAAGCTCGTTGAGGATGCCACTGCACACAGCTGATAAGCTAAGTGAACTACGTACATAGCTGATGCCGGACATGGTATACTAACCACAAAGAAGAAATTGATGGAGCTGAGGACGCTCGTAGAGGGCAAGACACATTGGCCAAATACGAAGACGGACTGATAGTAGTGAGTTTGACGTCACAAGACCTTTAGCCGTTTAATATCTAAATTTGGTAAAGAAAATCTAAATATTTCCTTATTGAACGTTGATTTGCAGGTCAAGAGAAGACTATTTTTGAAAATTTACTAATGGAATGGCTGGCTCTGTTACCGAGCCAGTCATTTCTGTGGTAAATATTCAAAATTAGCCTTCCCTTGGCCTGCACATGGACACTTCTCAAGACCACTGCATAGGGCGGTTTTGGCTGGATTCGTCATGAAAGGGTTAAGGCGGTCAGCTGCGGTCTAAGTATTTAAAATACAGTCTATCCCTTGTATAAATAGACTATCCTAGATCAAAGGTAGAAGTTGTGTCCTTGCAAGCGCAATGACGTGGTCCTGGTGCTGTAGTACCGTAAAGCAGCAACTGCTATTAGTTGCACTACGCTAAGGTGGAGATGTAGTATTCCCACACGCACCGCAACAGCAATGCTGGTGCAGTATATTAGTACTGCAGGTTTTCATCAAGGAACGTGTTATATGAACGTCAATGATATCGTCGGAAAGAGGTGAAGAAGCAGACATGAAAGAGCATAGCAGGGGGGGGGGGGGGCTAGAATAGAACCCGAACGTGTGTAGATTATTCGGGGTTTGACAGACCCTGTTAGTTTTGGGGTAGGATACAGATTCCAGTAATGGTATTATATGGCTTGTATATGTTATCTTATCTATCTGAATAGGAACCGTGTCGGCTACGAAGGAGGGTGTGTGTGCCAATGTTGGCTATCTTACGCGACCCTCGATTTTTGGACTACGAACATATTGGTGACAGAGACTTATTCCAGGAGTGAATTTTCAATATAATCATAACTCTACCAGTAAGATAGGAACGTCGAACATATAAGCAAATATAACGCTGTATTAAAGGTTAAGTGATTGGAACCTCGAACAGATGCTTTAATAGTTTAATGGTTCGATGTGTAGCGAGTAACATGCATGTCCTTATGTGTAGCGAGTAACATGCATGTCCTTATGTGTAGCGAGTAACATGCATGTCCTTATGTGTAGCGAGTAACATGCATGTCCTTATGTGTAGCGAGTAACATGCATGTCCTTATGTGTAGCGAGTAACATGCATGTCCTTATGTGTAGCGAGTAACATGCATGTCCTTATGTGTAGCGAGTAACATGCATGTCCTTATAAGTATAGCCGCTTGGCGTGTAGTCGCGACAGTGCCGTCACAGTTTAAGCAGTAACACATGAACACCAATAGTTATTGTGTATGTTAGACAATACAGAGATTAATAGTAGATATTAGAACATTATTTTTGGACATCGCACCCTTTTGGTCCATATTTTACGACAATTGGCTTATCAATTAAGTTTATATATGTATATATATATATATATACTCTGAGAGGTGTAAGAATTGGTGAAACGAATAGCCGGGTTTTATATAGAGTACGACCAGATATTTCTGCTGGCTACCTTCGCAACACCTCCCCACACGCGCACGCACGCACGCGCATACGCATGCTATATATGTATCAGTTTTTATTTGTGTGTGTATATATATATATATATATATATATATATATATATATATATATATATATATATATATATATATATATATATATATATATATATATATATATATATATATATATATATATGACAGTGCGGCTTTCATAAAAGCAGAAGAGCGTCTGCCCGCCTCACGTGAATTAACCGTGACAATTTAATTTGATAGCGGCGTGAGAACTAGAATACTAATTTCTTTGAAATTTAATCTCGTCGCATCCATTGTTGTAGTACTATCGTCGTCCAAGGCGCACATATTTGTTATTCTATATATTTCCTGAAAATTCATCTATTTGTCTGTGATTTTCACTTTTCTTTAAAATACCATGTTTTGAAATCGTAAACAACACATCCAGGAATCTCTATTAAGTTATGATTACAACCTAGATCATTACAACTAAGGAGAAGTCACGTGATAAATGTGCTCTTATTTCGTCAATCTAATGCTTAGACGAAGGATCACTCCTCCACATTATTCGAATGGAAATGAAAAGCATAATGATTAGTTAACTTTCCGTATTTCAAGATATTGGGAAATAGATTTTGAGGATTACATATGCGCCAATCAAGTTGGCACGCGTACAACATTATTTCTATATCAACGATATATATATTCTATTCATGCTGATTATGTTTTTATGACATACTTCCTCATGTCATAAAAAGATTCAAGCAACTTTGTCTCACATGAACTCTTGCTACTGAATCCACTCTCCAGCGTGTAAATGGCCTTGTTTCCCTCGCCACATAAAGGGAACGCGGTATTGTGATTAGGTCTGGCCGCCCGCCCGCCCGCCCGCCCGCCCGCCCGCCCACCCGCCTGTTTGTCTGTCTGTGTCTGGCGCTGTATCTGAAGGCACTGCAGGGCTGTCTGATTGTTTGTATGACAGACTGCCTGCTAACTTTTACCAATTTAAGTGTAACAAAAAGCCAAATGGGTATCTTTAAACAAATTATTTTGAAAGTTTAATGACTAAAGCAACTGTCACATTACATGCCCTTTACACTGGCTGATTTACATGTGACTAACTGAAGTGAGTAAGTTTCATATTTAGCTCAATAGTTCATCATCATCATCATCATCATCATCATCATCATCATCATCATCATCATCATCATTGTCTCTATTTTCAAATTAAATTTCATCATTATCCACTTAATTATCATCAAGATACATCATTATCACATCATCATCTGATGATGATGATGATGATGATGATGATGATGATGATCATCATCATCATCATCATCATCATCATCATCGGTTACATTTCTGAGACATACATAATTATATTAGTACTATCAATTACACCTAAATGGCTTAATCATTATGGTCATTATGAATACCATCGTCGTTATTATCAGCATTGTCATCATCATCATCATCAACGTCATCTATATCATCATCGTCATCATCATAATCATAGTCATCATCATCAACTTCTATGGCATTGGCATCATCTTCATATCGCAAAGAAATGTCAATACTGGCGGCGTGGCTGGTTCCAGGCACT
This sequence comes from Chaetoderma sp. LZ-2023a, assembly GCA_034401795.1. Taxonomy (NCBI): domain Eukaryota; kingdom Metazoa; phylum Mollusca; class Caudofoveata; order Chaetodermatida; family Chaetodermatidae; genus Chaetoderma; species Chaetoderma sp. LZ-2023a. The sequence continues at coordinate 9,983,167 of CM067374.1, forward strand.
GAAGCGGAAAGGTCCATACGAGGTTCCTCCTGACATTCGTTCATATCCTGTTTTAACTGGAGTTGGAGATTATGAGCTACAGACGCTAATTTCCTCAGTCGATCAAGTGTCAAGCGATTGCGCTTTTTTGGCTGAATACTGGCATAGAGATTCCAGTTCCTCTCACATGGTGCAGCAGAGGTTGGCCAAGCTAAAAGACGTGATGCCACATCGGACAGCTGGCGTGTTGAGCAAAAGCGTTTCCACCAAGTCACAGGATCCATTTGTTTTGCCGCTTCCCAAATGGAAGCTCTCGCCCAAATACTTCTTTTGGCCATGTATTCAGCAAGGTCTCTAATAACAGTCACGACATCGAGTGTAGGTATTTTGGCTGATATGTCTTCAATTATATCTGTGGCAGCTGCTATATCCTCCTCTGTGAGACCAAGATCAAAACCGAGGATCTAACAAACGCGCAGCCTTTTGGACATTATGTGAACAAAACTCTAATCGTGACTCAAAAGCATCCATTAGCTGCCTTTCTTCAGCCTTTGTCACTGGAGCCAATGGGACCGAAGACTTGAAGTGTTCTCGCAATGAAGCAAACATGTTTGGAACTTCCGACAGCCTTGGCTTATCCGATTCCATATTTCTTTACAGATTCAATCTGTACCCAGAAAACTTCTGTATCTAGGAGCTGTTTCCGCATTTGTGGTGTTATAAGTGATTCCATTTGTTCATCAACAGCGGCTGCTTCTAAACACTTTGTTTCCTAGCAAACGGTTCAAACTGTCACAAGCTGAACCCCACCTGGTTGCAGCTGGTGATACTAGTGCTACAGTTTTCTTCAGTTTGTCTTTCCGAAGTCTTTCCAGAATGCCTTTTGCAACATGATTGTACTTAAAGAACTTTATAATGTTTTTGTAAAGCTCAATATGGCGGTGCAGGGATTCAATTCTTAACAGATTCTGAACTAGAAGGTTTAGGCTGTGAGCCATGCACTCGTATGCAATTAGATGGGGGGGGGGGTAATCTTTCGAAAGTATTGTCCATGCCTTTTTCATGTTGAGTTCTAAGAGATGACTCCGTCTACGCGAGAGCAGGATATTACACTTTAACAGCACATGGTTATAGTTCTCGGTTTAGAGCTGACAAAGTGGACACGTAGAGTCGATTTCAGTTTGCTTGAATTTGGCGAGATTTGTTTGAACCAGGCAATTCCAGTAAGAAATCTGTTTTTGTATGCTACATCTACGCACCCCCGTTACTTCATTCCGAGACGTTAGCAAAGGCTGGTGCATTTTGCCAATAGGCAATGCAGGTTTTTGTTATCATTGTCAGATCTTTAAAGAGAGAGTTCCCTTATAATTCTGTGTTTATTCTATGCTCATGTGAACGCATGCTTAGTGCTTTTCGCAAAAAGCCTGGTGTAATATCCGTATTTTTCTTTCTGGAGTTCGGTTGTTATTGTCTATGCTTCGTATCCATAAATGAGTACTGACTCGAAGGTTGCTTCAAAGAATTGAATCTTAAATTTGCTTTGGATGGGGGACTTCCAGATCTTTACCCTTCCGTTCGAAGCCGTCTATGCCAGTGCTTCCATGTCCACGATCTTCATGCCATTCTCTTTGCTAGGCAACTTTTATGGACAGCGGCGATGTATTATACTTTTTACAGTGTATTATTGGAAATTATGCTGTCTGGCCATCGGTGTCCAAAGATGGTGCATAGGTATTTGCGGTGGCAGGCATCAAGTTTGTCTAGAGTTGTCTTTGGAGATGCCCAGCTGTTACAGTTATACAGCATCAAGGATACGCAGGTTGCATTGAAGTCTAGTGTCAAGGGTATCTTTGATCTACGAATCCATAGCTTCCAGCAGGACTGGAAAGCTATGTTTCCCATGACGCAACGAGCAACAATGTCAGCAGTAGGCCTACTACAAAGCAATGATTCCAGGATTATACCTTTCTTCCATAGTTCGCCGCCACGAAATGGATCCTCATTTTCTTTAGTTTCATACATTGTGGATACGTATATGTGGCTGAACTCTGTTTTGGATTCATTCATAAAGAGATTCTCAATTTTTAGTTTGCTTGCAGCTATTTGGAGAAGTTCGTCAAGGAGTTTCATTGAGCACATACAGGTGATGAAACTGAACTATAGGTTGATTGTTTGTCTTTATGTTATTTCTTGCGAATTGCACCGACGCGTGATGTTCTCAAGTCCTCTAGTATTAATGTGTGCGGGTAGATTTGGTAGCGGTACCACCATACACCACCTGAAAAGCTAGAGTAATTAATTAAATGAGGTGATTATATTCAGGTAGTTATGCCCACATCCGCCTTAAGCACAGTTTCCTCCTGGGACAGCTTCACGATACTGACCGTACCGTTACAGTTGGCATCTGCTATGTGACGGAGTTGACATTTTTGGTCCAACATCAGTCTATCTTTGCTCGACATGAAAGATTTCATCCACAGTTCAAGATGAACGCAATGTTGGAACCAGTATCATAATCTCAAAAGTAACCAGACAAAATATCTGCTGACTATTTTGAATTAATTTATATGCAAATTATTGTAGCTGTAGTCAACACTAGTTTGTAATATACATAATATTTCTGACAGCATAATGGATGTGTCTTGTCTGATTTTGTCTGGTCGGTTTCACATAGATGACTTCCCCGTAGCTCCTATCGAGCACATTCACTGGAGGAATCTAATTGACCAAGGCTCATGAATAATTAATAGGTTTCGTGATGTTAGTACTGTCATTACAGGGCATAAGTTTGCTAGCAGAAATTTCTGATCGTACTTTATATAAAACCCGGCTATTCGCGTATTGGCTTTACCAGTTCTTGCCCCTCTCAGAAATAGAATAGTCGGAATCGAGAACCTTTTCTAATAGTTGTATATATCAAGAAATAATTTAACAATGTGTGCTTGCCGCGTATTTAAATTCCTGAATTAAATAAGTCTGTATGCCACTGTTTCTTGTCCTTAGCGTATATATGTGTATATAGTTTGTCTGAATAGCAGACGCCATGCATTAATATTACAAATGAATTGATCATAGCCCGTGATGTTAGCTTGAACGAATGGTTACACACGTCACAGTTCATTGCAAAATAGATATGAAGATTGCTCTTTATTTGAAAAGTATCACAGATGCGCTTAACATTAATGAAAAAGAATAACATATGCTGCGAAATTTCACAAATAAAATACAATTCATTCCATTGATTGACATAATATTGTTTTCACCAGAGAAATTTAGGTTGTTATTATCAGTTGGTCTTGATATATTTTCTGTCAACATACATGAACAACTACACAACGGAGTGTCAAAAACGGGTCACAAAATAATTATCATATGCATTGTTTTTTGGGCGCCACGGATGTCACAACAATTTCCCTTGTTTATCCAATATGGCTGCTTATATGCTTACCTAAACCTATTTATGAGCACACTTGAGACTCTCCCTTGAGCTATGATAAAAGGTGCATTCCAGTATGTACTTAGTAGCCAATTATATTGATATTTGATGCTCTGAGCTGACACACAATTTTACTTGCCGGCCCGGCCTCCCCCCCCCCCCCCACCAACCGGCCTGGCCGCCCACCCGCCCGCCATTCCGCTCGCTCACTCGCTCACTCACTCACTCACTCACCCACTCACCCACTCACCCTCTCTCTCTTTCTCTCTAACCAGGCACGATATGATTATATGTTCCAAATTTTGTGATTATGCATTCTTGCATTCTGAAGATAAGCCGTGGAAAGAAAAAACCCCAAAAGGACTGCGAGACAACCGCCACTTGTATCTGATAGGGGTATGAATCTCTGCACACAAAACATTTACTCATGCTCTCAGCTTGGTATATGTTTTACTAGCCGTAACTCATCGCCATTGTATTCAGCTTTGCGCAACATGTTCAAGAACGTTGAACGTTTGACTGTGTCGAACGCCCCTGCCATGCCACTGGCCACTGCTAAGTCGTAGCGGTTGCATATGCCTGCTGGCAAGTACTCGTTGTGTCCATACAATGTCTGCAAATTTGTGTCCTCGTTTAAAGCCACCCCGGCATAATTCCATTGAAGCGATCAATCTATTCTCAGATGCGACACAATGTAGAAGATCATCCAGATTATCTTGAGGGTCATGATAAGCAGCGCGTGTGTTGGTGGTCCATGCGGCAAGGGGCGCCAGAAGTACGGGGGAATCGGGAGCGACGGCCCCCGTTGCCTTTTAGGCAGGTGGGGGGGGGGGCAGCGGGGGAAGCTGCGCTCTTTACCAATCTTTATGCGAAAAATTAGTAAACTTTACTTTAGAACTTTAAAAAAAGATTTTTAGAATATTCAGAGCAGACTGAGCAGTTGTATTAAAGTTCGGTTGTTTTAACATTAACACAAGTCCACAAAGTAATATGGGAGTGTTTCTAGGCCGGATATAGATATTCTTACGTCGTGCAGACTGATGATAACCATAGAAATCGTTTTAGCTTAATGATGATAACTCATGACTGAGTGACATTAGCGATGACTCAAATCATCAATGCGAACGCTACTTTTGTAGTGGCAGTTACATGTGACATATTGACTTCTTTTTTATTATCTGTAATCGTTTCATGTATCTTTGTAAGTAAAGGTAAGATACATAGTCATAGGCTATTTGAATTTTGAAGTGATACTGGTCCACGCTCTGGTAATGCCTTGCTTAGTGGGTAAAATAGAACATATGTGTGATGGTGGGAGGCTGGGTGCCGCAATGTGGAAACACTATAACAAGGTATATTAGAATTAACAGTAACTCTCAAAATCTCATTTTTAATTGACGTTTGAAGCAAATGCAAAGATAGAGATAATTTGCATACACATGGCCAAGGGTTAAAGTCGGTGGAGGTATTTGAGGAATGGGTCTACGATGTGTTGATCCCCCCCCCCCCCCCCCCTCCCCCCCCCCCTCCCCCCCCCCCCATACATACTGGAAGGCGGGTGGATGGGACCTCCCTTGGAAGATGGTAACAATTAGATGCCCTTAGAAGCCATTTCCTATATCTCCTACATCTCTAAGTAATAAATATCATCCTCTTGGACTTTTAATATTGTACTTTTTATATGAGTATGAGGCCCCACCCACACCCGTAGCAACTTGTACGGCCTTGATACACATGTTTAGCCATGTCAAGCCTTTTGAGTTCTAACCATAAAAGATTATGCCACCGTCCACACGAAAACAAAAATCAGACATTTGACGGCATCCTTTGAATAGCCCGGGCCAAATGCACGTCTGACACCCACATGGCAGTATGGCTAACTAAGAGGCTGCGAAATCATAATTTAAATTACTTATTCCATACACACTAGCTGTTGAATAGTTTGTTACTAATTTGATGTAACGGTGTTGCTACCTCATTTGTCTATCCACCCCACATCTGTCCATCTTATTCTTTAAGCGACTCCTTAAGAACTGCTGGGCAGGAATGATCCACAGGGTCAAATCCATGGTTAGTCCCGGGAATCTGCCTGGTCGATTTGTTGGTTGGCTATTTTGGATTTTGCACTGTTTTAAAAATTACATTTAAGGACGTGTGAAACTGCTTGACATAAATCTCAAGAAACTTCATGGTCTTCGTTGAAGGCAAGAGCTGAACAAGCCTTGTTCACATGTTCAACATGATTGGTAGATTTGTCTTGGATAACCTAGTTTTCACAAAGACCACTTTTCCTCTAAATCCCGCTGAAGGAATTGGGCCACAATTTAGTAAATATAATTATGAACTAAGGTCCAATCAATTATTTTTCAAGGCAAATTGCGCAGGTCCGCCGTACAGACGCTTGCACGAATGCACGCACACTCAACGTGTGCATCGGACACAACCCGTCCGTTCGCTCGCTCACAATGTAAATTGGGAATATGTTCAATTTACCAAAGAATACATAAGTTCTTCGCTTAACATTTCTCTAACATTTATATGCGATTTCTTGTGGTGGTTAGGTGGGTGGGTATCCTCGAACACCCTTCTATACGAGAGTGGGTGGGGTGGGTGAGGGTGTGGGCGGTGGAACATCCATTTCATATCTTCCTCCAGACAATGCCATCCAGTGTGCCATTTTTGTTGAACCTGCCCCCGCCTCTCAAATTCGCTTCCGGCGCCCCTGCATGTGGCGTATCGCCTTAAGGGTACCCTAGCGAACAACATCGATGAGGAGGTGGTGCATGAAGGAAGATTTTACTAAGTTTGGGATTGGTTCGGGAAGGTTATCAGCTGCATGTTTAAACAGTTCAACTGTTCGTTGTCGATGTTGTCAGGTCCAGATTAACGTCAAAGTCAAAGGGTCTTGAATATTTTCCCAACTGCAGTTGTTTCGAGTAGTGTTTGTAGTGGCCTGGAATCGTCTAGAGGCCTATAGTGGCTCATCATCCAGATCAATGAATTGATTCTTCAGCTATTGCTGATCTCAGTTGATTTTCCTGGTCTCTCCAGAAAGAGTTGGCATCACTGGCATGCCCAGAAACTGATAGCGGAATACCAGCAACTCTCAGGGCCTGGGCCTTTTAAAACATTTTTGGAGAATAATCTGTGGTGGTGATGTTCTTGCAATCATTGACCTAGCGGAAAGAGTATGCCATCGTGTTCGTGGTCTATGCTTGCGCAATCTTTGCTTTGACCCTCTCGATTAGAATATATCTTTGCTTGTTCATTGTGCTTTACACTGCACGTGCCAGCAGTGTAGAATCCAGGTGCATCTAGATAATTGTTCAGAACATTGCGCTTATAAAGCAGGCAAATGAACATCGTCCCAAGATATCAGGCTCTACTAGCTTGTCGCCAAAGTTGAAGTCTGTATCACGATATGAGCGCGCGTCCTAACATCAGCATGGGTACAAGTGCAAATGCAATTGCATTTGCATTTGAATGAATTTGTACTTGCATTTGCATTTAAATGCAATTATGAATTTTCTGATGCATTTGCATTTGCACTTGCATTTGAATCTCATGTATTTGCATTTGCACTTGCATTTGCATGAAAAGGTTTGCATTTGCATTTGAGTTTTCAAATACATTTGAATTTCTTTTGAAGACACTATTTCTCAAAGACACTAGTTTCTCATTTTGCATTTCGTTCAGAATTGGCTGGCACCTACTGCTGCAAATAGCAGCAACAACTTAATTTCAAAATATTCAACTAAAGTATTACTTAAATCATACAAATGGCATTTCTGTTGCTAGAAATTATAAACTTAATTCTCATTTACTTATTAACTCTGTTCAATCTGAATTTCCTATCATGTAGCTGTCGGCCATCAAGATACACATGTAAAATCATGCATATTGTGAAATTAGTTTGACTTAAGTCAGTTGATATACATGCCAACAAGGTTTAGTTAATTTGTTTCTAAAATAATCTTGCTTGCATAAAAGACCCCTGGATTGATTGGCAC